>CM062293.1:273790005-274063650 GCA_031216915.1 Pictodentalium vernedei
ACAATGCAGTTTATTTGGCGAAAATCGGTTGATAAATGCGATTTTGATCAACTCAGCACTTTTGGGTTCCTAGGGTGCCCAATTTTGGGAGAGTGAGGAGCCTAATTTTGGTGGCAATCTTCATGAATCTATTTGTGCCACCCCACAATGCAGTTTATTTGGCGAAAATCGGTTGATAAATACGATTTTGAGCAACTCAGCACTTTAGGGCTCCTAGGGTGCGCAATTTTTGGAGCGTGAGGTACCTAATTTGGGTGGCAATCTTTATGAATCTATTTCTGCCACCCCACAATGCAGTTTATTTGGCGAAAATCAGTTGATAAATGCGATTTGAGCAACTCAGCACTTTTGGGCTTCTAGAGTGCCCAATTTTGGGAGGGTGAGGAGCCTAATTTTGGTGACAACCTTCATGAATCTATTTGTGCCACCCCACAATGCAGTTTATTTGGCAAAAATCGGTTGATAAATACGATTTTGAGCAATTCCGCACTTTTGGGCTCCCAGTGTGCCCAATTTTGGGAGGGTGAGGAGCCTAATTTTGATGGCAATCTTCATGAATCTATTTGTGCCACCCCACAATGCAGTTTATTTGGCGAAAATCGGTTGCTAAATACGATTTGGAGGAACTCAGCACTTTTGGGCTCCTAGGGTGCCCAATTTTGGGAGGGTGAGGAGCCTAATTTTGGTGGCAATCTTCATGAATCTATTTGTGCCACCCCACAATGCAGTTTATTTGGCGAAAATCGGTTGATAAATGCGATTTTGAGCAACTCAGCACTTTTGGGCTCCTAGGGTGCCCAATTTTGGGAGGGTGAGGAGCCTAATTTTAGTGGCAATCTTCATGAATCTATTTGTGCCACCCCACAATGCAGTTTATTTGGCGAAAATCGGTTGATAAATGCGATTTTGAGCAACTCAGCACTTTTGGGTTCCTAGGGTGCCCAATTTTGTGAGGGTGAGGAGCTAATTTTGGTGGCAATCTTCATGAATCTATTTGTGCCACCCCACAATGCAGTTTATTGGCGAAAATCGGTTGATAAATACGATTTTGAGCAACTCAGCACTTTGGGCTCCCAGGGTGCCCAATTTTGGGAGGATGAGGAGCCTAATTTTGGTGCCAATCTTCATGAACCTATTTGTGCCACCCCACAATGCAGTTTATTTGGCGAAAATCGGTTGATAAATGCGATTTTGATCAACTCAGCACTTTTGGGTTCCTAGGGTGCCCAATTTTGGGAGGGTGAGGAGCCTAATTTTGGTGGCAATCTTCATGAATCTATTTGTGCCACCCCACAATGCAGTTCATTTGGCGAAAAGCGTTTGATAAATACGATTTTGAGCAACTCTGCACTTATGGGCTCCTAGGGTGCCCAATTTTGGGAGGGTGAGGTACCTAATTTTGTTGGCAATTTGGGTGGCAATCTTTATGAATCTATTTGTGCCACCCCACAATGCAGTTTATTTGGCGGAAATCGGTTGATAAATGCGAATTTTAGCAACTCAGCACTTTTAGGCTCCTAGTGTGCCCAATTTTGGGAGGGCGAGGAGCCTAATTTTGGTGGCAATCTTCATGAATCTATTTGTGCCACCCCACACTGCAGTTTATTTGGCGAAAATCGGTTGATAAATACGATTTTGAGCAACTGAGCTCTTTTGGGCTCCTTGGGTGCCCAATTTTGGGAGGGTGAGGAGCCTAATTTTGGTGGCAATCTTCATGAATCTATTTGTTCCACCCCACAATGCAGTTTGTTTGGCGAAAATCGGTTGATAAATACGATTTTGAGCAACTCAGCACTTTGGGCTCCTAGGGTGCCCAATTTTGGGAGGGTGAGGAGCCCAATTTTGGTGGCAATCTTCATGAATCTATTTGTGCCACCCCACAATGCAGTTTATTTGGCGAAAATCGGTTGATAAATACGATTTTGAGCAACTCAGCACTTTTGGGCTCCTAGGGTGCCCAATTTTGTGAGGGTGAGGTACCTAATTTGGGTGGCAATCTTCATGAATCTATTTGTGCCACCCCACAATGCAGTTTATTTGGCGAAAATCGGTTGATAAATGCGATTTTGATCAACTCAGCACTTTTGGGTTCCTAGGGTGCCCAATTTTGGGAGGGTGAGGAGCCTAATTTTGGTGGCCATC
Organism: Pictodentalium vernedei; assembly: GCA_031216915.1. Lineage (NCBI taxonomy): Eukaryota > Metazoa > Mollusca > Scaphopoda > Dentaliida > Dentaliidae > Pictodentalium > Pictodentalium vernedei. The sequence goes on from CM062293.1 coordinate 273,792,148, forward strand.
TTCATGAATCTATTTGTGCCACCCCCACAATGCAGTTTATTTGGCGAAAATCGGTTGATAAATACGATTTTCAGCAACTCAGCACATTTGGTCTCCTAGGGTGCCCAATTTTGGGAGAGTGAGGAGCCTAATTTTGGTGGCAATCTTCATGAATCTATTTGTGCCACCCCACAATGCAGTTTATTTGGCGAAGATCGGTTGATAAATACGATTTTGAGCAACTCAGCACTTTTGGGCTCCTAGGGTGCCCAATTTTTGGAGGGTGAGGTACCTAATTTGGGTGGCATTCTTTATGAATCTATTTGTGCCACCCCACAATGTAGTTTATTTGGCGAAAATCAGTTGATAAATGCGATTTTGAGCAACTCAGCACTTTTGGGCTCCTAGGGTGTCCAATTATGGGAGGGTGAGGAGCCTTATTTTGGTGGCAATCTTCATGAATCTATTTGTGCCACCCCACAATGCAGTTTATTTGGCGAAAATCGGTTGATAAATACGATTTTGAGCAACTCATCACTTATGGGCTCCTAGGGTGCCCAATTTTGGGAGGGTGAGGTACCTAATTTTGGTGGCAATTTGGGTGGCAATCTTTATGAATCTATTTGTGTCACCCCACAATGCAGTTTATTTGGCGAAAATCGGTTGATAAATACGATTTTGAGCAACTCAGCACTTTGGGCTCCTAGGGTGCCCAATTTTGGGAGGGTGAGGAGCCTAATTTTGGTGGCAATCTTCATGAATCTATTTGTGTCACCGCACAATGCAGTTTATTTGGCGAAAATCGGTTGATAAATACGATTTTGAGCAACTCAGCACTTTTGGGCTCCTAGGGTGCCCAATTTTGGGAGGGTGAGGTACCGAATTTGGGTGGCAATCTTCATGAATCTATTTGTACCACCCCACCATGCAGTTTGTTTGGCGAAAATCGGTTGATAAATGCGATTTTGATCAACTCAGCACTTTTGGGTTCCTAGGGTGCCCAATTTTGGGAGGGTGAGGAGCCTAATTTTGGTGGCAATCTTCATGAATCTATTTGTGCCACCCCACAATGCAGTTCATTTGGCGAAAATCGGTTGATAAATACGATTTTGAGCAACTCAGCACTTATGGGCTCCTAGGGTGCCCAATTTTGGGAGGGTGAGGAGCCTAATTATGGTGGCAATCTTCATGAATCTATTTCTGCCACCCCACAATGCAGTTTATTTGGCGAAAATCGATTGATAAATACGATTTTGAGCCATTCAGCACTTTGGGCTCCTAGGGTGCCCAATTTTGGGAGGGTGAGGAGCCTAATTATGGTGGCAATCTTGATGAACTATTTGTGCCACCCCACAATGCAGTTTATTTGGCGAAAATCGGTTGATAAATACGATTTTGAGCAACTCAGCACTTTTGGGCTCCTAGGGTGTCCAATTTTGGGAGGGTGAGGAGCCTAATTTTGGTGGCAATCGTCATGAATCTATTTGTGCCACCCCACAATGCAGTTTATTTGGCGAAAATCGGTTGATAAATACGATTTTGAGCAACTCAGCACTTTGGGCTCCTAGGGTGCCCAATTTTGGGAGGGTGAGGAGCCTAATTATGGTGGCAATCTTCATGAATCTATTTGTGCCACCCCACAATGCAGTTTATTTGGCGAAAATCGGTTGATAAATACGATTTTGAGCAACTCAGCACTTTTGTGCTCCTAGCGTGTCCAATTTTGGGAGGGTGAGGAGCTTAATTTTGGTGGCAATCTTCATGAATCTATTTGTGCCACCCCACAATGCAGTTTATTTGGCGAAAATCGGTTGATAAATACGATTTTGAGCCACTCAGCACTTTGGGCTCCTAGGGTGTCCAATTTTGGGAGGGTGAGGAGCCTAATTATGGTGGCAATCTTCATGAATCTATTTGTGCCACCCCACAATGCAGTTTATTTGGCGAAAATCGGTTGATAAATACGATTTTGAGCAACTCAGCACTTTAGGGCTCCTAGGGTGCGCAATTTTTGGAGCGTGAGGTACCTAATTTGGGTGGCAATCTTTATGAATCTATTTCTGCCACCCCACAATGCAGTTTATTTGGCAAAAATCGGTTGATAAATACGATTTTGAGCAATTCCGCACTTTTGGGCTCCCAGTGTGCCCAATTTTGGGAGGGTGAGGAGCCTAATTTTGGTGGCAATCTTCATGAATCTATTTGTGCCACCCCACAATGCAGTTTATTTGGCGAAAATCGGTTGCTAAATACGATTTGGAGCAACTCAGCACTTTTGGGCTCCTAGGGTGCCCAATTTTGGGAGGGTGAGGAGCCTAATTTTGGTGGCAATCTTCATGAATCTATTTGTGCCACCCCACAATGCAGTTTATTTGGCGAAAATCGGTTGATAAATGCGATTTTGAGCAACTCAGCACTTTTGGGCTCCTAGGGTACCCAATTTTGGGAGGGTGAGGAGCCTAATTTTAGTGGCAATCTTCATGAATCTATTTGTGCCACCCCACAATGCAGTTTATTTGGCGAAAATCGGTTGATAAATGCGATTTTGAGCAACTCAGCACTTTTGGGTTCCTAGGGTGCCCAATTTTGTGAGGGTGAGGAGCTAATTTTGGTGGGAATCTTCATGAATCTATTTGTGCCACCCCACAATGCAGTTTATTTGGCGAAAATCGGTTGATAAATACGATTTTGAGCAACTCAGCACTTTGGGCTCCCAGGGTGCCCAATTTTGGGAGGATGAGGAGCCTAATTTTGGTGCCAATCTTCATGACCCTATTTGTGCCACCCCACAATGCAGTTTATTTGGCGAAAATCGGTTGATAAATGCGATTTTGATCAACTCAGCACTTTTGGGTTCCTAGGGTGCCCAATTTTGGGAGGGTGAGGAGCCTAATTTTGGTGGCAATCTTTATGAATCTATTTGTGCCACCCCACAATGCAGTTCATTTGGCGAAAATCGTTTGATAAATACGATTTTGAGCAACTCTGCACTTATGGGCTCCTAGGGTGCCCAATTTTGGGAGGGTGAGGTACCTAATTTTGTTGGCAATTTGGGTGGCAATCTTTATGAATCTATTTGTGCCACCCCACAATGCAGTTTATTTGGCGGAAATCGGTTGATAAATGCGAATTTTAGCAACTCATCACTTTTAGGCTCCTAGTGTGCCCAATTTTGGGAGGGCGAGGAGCCTAATTTTGGTGGCAATCTTCATGAATCTATTTGTGCCACCCCACACTGCAGTTTATTTGGCGAAAATCGGTTGATAAATACGATTTTGAGCAACTGAGCTCTTTTGGGCTCCTTGGGTGCCCAATTTTGGGAGGGTGAGGAGCCTAATTTTGGTGGCAATCTTCATGAATCTATTTGTTCCACCCCACAATGCAGTTTGTTTGGCGAAAATCGGTTGATAAATACGATTTTGAGCAACTCAGCACTTTGGGCTCCTAGGGTGCCCAATTTTGGGAGGGTGAGGAGCCCAATTTTGGTGGCAATCTTCATGAATCTATTTGTGCCACCCCACAATGCAGTTTATTTGGCGAAAATCGGTTGATAAATACGATTTTGAGCAACTCAGCACTTTTGGGTTCCTAGGGTGCCCAATTTTGTGAGGGTGAGGTACCTAATTTGGGTGGCAATCTTCATGAATCTATTTGTGCCACCCCACAATGCAGTTTATTTGGCGAAAATCGGTTGATAAATGCGATTTTGATCAACTCAGCACTTTTGGGTTCCTAGGGTGCCCAATTTTGGGAGGGTGAGGAGCCTAATTTTGGTGGCCATCTTCATGAATCTATTTGTGCCACCCCCACAATGCAGTTTATTTGGGGAAAATCGGTTGATAAATACGATTTTCAGCAACTCAGCACATTTGGGCTCCTAGGGTGCCCAATTTTGGGAGAGTGAGGAGCCTAATTTTGGTGGCAATCTTCATGAATCTATTTGTGCCACCCCACAATGCAGTTTATTTGGCGAAAATCGGTTGATAAATACGATTTTGAGCAACTCAGCACTTTTGGGCTCCTAGGGTGCCCAATTTTTGGAGGGTGAGGTACCTAATTTGGGTGGCATTCTTTATGAATCTATTTGTGCCACCCCACAATGTAGTTTATTTGGCGAAAATCAGTTGATAAATGCGATTTTGAGCAACTCAGCACTTTTGGGCTCCTAGGGTGTCCAATTATGGGAGGGTGAGGAGCCTAATTTTGGTGGCAATCTTCATGAATCTATTTGTGCCACCCCACAATGCAGTTTATTTGGCGAAAATCGGTTGATAAATACGATTTTGAGCAACTCATCACTTATGGGCTCCTAGGGTGCCCCAATTTTGGGAGGGTGAGGTACCTAATTTTGGTGGCAATTTGGGTGGCAATCTTTATGAATCTATTTGTGTCACCCCACAATGCAGTTTTTTTGGCGGAAATCGGTTGATAAATGCGAATTTTAGCAACTCAGCACTTTTGGGCTCCTAGGGTGCCCAATTTTGGGAGGGCGAGGAGCCTAATTTTGGTGGCAATCTTCATGAATCTATATGTGCCACCCCACAATGCAGTTTATTTGGCGAAAATCGGTTGATAAATACGATTTTGAGCAACTCAGTACTTTTGGGCTCCTTGGATGCCCAATTTTGGGAGGGTGAGGAGCCTAATTTTGGTGGCAATCTCCATGAATCTATTTGTGCCACCCCACAATGCAGTTTATTTGGCGAAAATCGGTTGATAAATACGATTTTGAGCAACTCAGCACTTTTGGGCTCCTAGGGTGCCCAATTTTGGGAGAGTGAGGAGCCTGATTTTGGTGGCAATCTTCATCAATCTATTTGTGCCACCCCACAATGCAGTTTATTTGGCGAAAATCGGTTGATAAATACGATTTTTAGCAAGTCAGCACTTTTGGGCTCCTAGGGTGCCCAATTTTGAGAGGTTGAGGAGCCTAATTTTGGTGGCAATCTTCATGAATCTATTTGTGACACCCCACCATGCAGTTTATTTGGCGAAAATCGGTTGGTGCCGAATGTCGAATAAGGAACCGGGAATAAGTAACGGTTGTCACGTTCCCGTTTCCCATTGAGTCGCTTCAGAATAGTCGAATGACCAATCTTTGCTTCCATGATAGACTTCAAGTAATGTAGATATTTCTTATTTAGACGCTACATAATAAAGACGTATAGAGAACTAAGACGCTACAAGTAGAGGACCTCTAATGAGTCACGATTTGATACATTTCTGAACCGAGTAAACTAAAATCGACCAGAGCCCGGGTAAGATCAGATCGATTTCAGTAAACGAGCGCCAGAAATTTCATACCAAGACATGACGAATTGGAATTCTTTTTATCACATAATGTGTAATTTAACCCTTGACCTAGCGTAATGTCCCAAACCGACTAGCACTATTTACAAAAATCGCCAACCAATTTTTATTGTTTTTCTTCAGTTTTTGCCTCGAAAACACAGCTTATGACCGATCATAGAAGGAGCTCGTTCCAATGAGTATCATGGGTCATACGCTGTTTTTGAGGCAAACAATGAAAACTTCTAGCCATTCCGTCCACCCAAGAATATTTTTGCAAATGCCGCCTGCTTGGTAAAAATGTAATGAAATAAATGACTTAAAAAACAGAAGAGATGAATTCAATTCATCTGTCATCTTTTGTCTATATGAGTCGAAAATTCAGCTGATAGTAGATCTTAACGAAAGCTTATAGAGATGTCTATTCCCTTTCAGACACATATCAAGTTACAGTCCGCGCTTCCTATGCCAGCACCTCTGGTGCAATCTCGTTTGTTTTGAAATGATTAAAAAAAAACACAAAAAAACACATATTAACCCACATTAAAAGGGTCGGCTTGGGAATTCGCTCTTTCCTCTAAACACGTCTTCATTCCAAGAGTAACTGGAAAGGGCTTCAACTGAACGGAAGGCTGGCCGGCTTGTTTCTATCTGTTTATTATGTCGCCCTTTAACCTGATCGATTCGAAACGGGTGGAAATCTTATATTGGACTCGTTGTAACTTATCATTTCGCTACGTCTGCCCGAGAAAGACTCTTTTCCTGCCCATTCTCTCACATACGTATCCCTTTTATGGTTAACCACAATTTTCTTCGTGAAAGTGTCAATGGCACTGCAGATCAACTTGGCCAAGAGGGGACTGAACAAAATAGAAAGTTCCAGTAATGCCAAGCCATTCACTCAAGTTAGTACAGAAAAGACATAACACCAAAACTACATATGAAATCTGATGAAATCAGAAAAAGCCTGGGAGAGGGATGCGGCCTCTAGTATGTGCTTATGGAATTGTTGGCAATTGTATGCTAAATCCAAGATGGACGCTCGTGGACATATTTTTTAACAAAATTCAGAAAAGAAATTGATAGCTCCCATCTAGACAACACACTAGAGGTATATATAAAATTTGAAAAAGATCAGCTGTGAGGTGCGGCCTCTAGGATATGCTAATGGAATTGTTGACAATTTATATGCCAAATCTAAGATGGCCACTCCCGGTCATATTTTGCAACGAAACTTAGAACAATTCTACAGCTGCCATCTAGAAATCACACCAAAGCTACAAATAAAATTTAAAAAAAATCGCGTGAGAGGTGCGACCCTTAAGTTGTGCTAATGGTATTATTGACAAATAATAAATAATACCACAGGCGGCCATGTTTTTCAATGAAATTAAGAAAAATTCGATAGCTCCCATCTAGACGTCACTCCAAAGCTACGTATGAATTTTAAAATGATCGGACGAGAGATGCGGTCTGTATGGTGTGATAAAGAAACTGTGGGAGGACAGAGGTACGTACGTACCGACCGACCGACGAACGACGGATCGCAACCCATCCCAATAGCTCGCTGTCAAGTTGAACTAATAAAATTAACGAGATCTTCTCACAATCACAATGTATGCGTATGGCAAGTTCCATGTTGTAGAGATCACAAAAATTAAGAGACACGGTTTTTATTAGTTTTTTGATTTATCACCATTTTGACGCTTTTACTTCATTTCAAATATTTCAAAAATTCCAATAAAAACACTCAAAAAAAAAACCAAACCAAAAGCTTGTGGTGCGGGTTTCCAAGAATTTATACGGGATGTAGTCATGAATCTACCCACACATATTTATGGCTATTCGCAGATGTGCAGTTCAATTTTTTCATTTCAAATCGTGAGACCCAATGCAAGCGATGCCAATTTTACGTTTTTTTATACCTTTTATTTTCAAGCTCATTTGAAGCCTTAGCCATTAGAAATTTTGGGAATATAATCCCCCCCCCCCAAAAAAAAAAACCCAACAGGCCTCAATGGGCCTTGATTGCTAACCAAACAAAGTGGTTTGAAGAAGTATTTTGGTAGTCATGGTTCATCAACTCTACACAATCCTGGAAATGAGACGGATGAGAGTGGAATTTCTCCCGTCAGCACCCGTGTTTTTCTATTTTCCGGGAGCTAAAAAATGAACTTATTGAAAAATGTTGTGGAGCACTAATATACTGCGACAGCATATATATGTGTGTGGTTTTGAGAAAGCAGCACTCTGTGGCCAGTGGCAAGTTACTATCATCATTCAGCAATTTCTTATACATTTAATCCCTTGAACCAAAGCAGCCGCTTTTCTGTCCAGGAACATGATCTGTCATAACGTCATTAAATGGGATGGCTGTTCTGTAAATGTGGTGGGTAGACCAATCAATATTTTCAAGGCTGCACGTTGAAAATATTGATTGGTCTACCCCAAATAATGAATATGGACGCTTCTAATTGCTGTCAAGGACTCGATTTGAACAAACTTGAATCTCAACCGCGTAGAGATGTTGTATACCAAATATTAAAGGATTCTGACTGGTGAATCTGATTAAGATTTTTAAATAAATCCCCTCATATTGCACAATGTTGAAATTTGGGTTCCTATAGGGAGCCCAAATATGAACCCAGGGACTTGATTTGAACAAACTTGAATCTGAGCCCCCCCCCCCCCCCCCCCCCCCCGAGATGTCGTATTCCAAATATGAAAGGATTCTGAGTGGTGAATCCGAAGAAGAAATTTTCTTATATTGCACTAAGTTAAACTTTGGGCTCCAATAGAGAGCCCAAATATTAACCCAGGGACCCGATTTGAACAAATGTGAATCTTATCCCCCTGGAGATGTTGTATACCAAATATGAAAGAGTCTTGACTGGCAGATCTGAAGAAGATTTTTAAAGAAATTTCCTCATATTGCTGCATTAAGTTAAAATTCAGGCTCCCACAGGACGCCCAAATATTAACCCAGGGACTCGAATCTGACACCCCCCAGAGATGTTATATACCAAACATCAAAAGATTCTAACTGGTGGTTCGGGAGAAGAAGATTTTTTTAATTTTGGAAAACAATTTATGGGTGCTATCAGAGTAATACCCCTTGCGGTGCCCTCTGTGGGCGTGGCAACTTTATTTGAACAAACCTGAATTGACATATGAAAAGGAACACGCACGTCAAATTTGGCTCGATTCGGTCCAGTGGTTGATGAGAAGTCGATAATGTAAAGTTAGCGGTACACGACGGATGGACGGACGGCGGACAGAAAGTGATTAATAAAGCTCCCCTTGAGCTTTGTTCAGGTGAGCTAAAAATCATATCTAAATGTTAAATCAAAAAACAAAAACAGCCATCCCCAATTTTTTTTAATCAAGTTTTCAAAAAAAACAAACAAACTTCACATGTATCGGTATGGCGAGGGTCGGTCGCCGGGCGGTCGATCGGCCCTTTTTGATTATAACTTAGTTGTTTCTGGACGGATTTTGATAATATTTGGTATGTGACTTGATATGCACGTTCCACACCCGATGACGCGAAATAGGGAATGTCCATGCTTTTTCACAAGAGCGAAAAATTAGGAGACGTCTGTTTTTGTTTTTCGCTTTAACTTCATTTTGACGTTATTACATCACTTCAAAGTTCAGCCTTGTTTTGACATATTTAATTAAAAACGATGTATTCGGGGGAGGTTACACATTTTTTTTATCGGTTTTCTTTGAAATGTGATGACAACAAATATGAAGCAATAACCCTTGAAGAAATATCTGGACACGGCTGGTTTACAATCACATTCCTGATATCACCAAAATGTTATATATTAACTTTGGGAAAAGTATTTAGAATAGTTTTCTTTGAAACGTGAGGACAAGAAATCTGGAAGGCTGGTCGGATGGAAGGGAGGATAAACAGATGGGTGGATGGAGCCCAATCCTATATCTTCATCCCACTATGTGGCAGGGATAACAAGAGGAGGGGTGGGGGGGGGGGGGGTGTCTATCCCTATTAGCTCACCAACGCATGGCATGCAATAAACCTAGGCTTATTACAAATCTGCAAAAAAATGTCCGCTCATGTACAGGTATAGCAAAACAGGTCAGACATTTTCTAAGTCCACACTTACAGCTAGAAGGGGTATCAGTACCCCGTGGCTCACCAACAGGTGGCCAATGTAAAGGGGTGGCTGGAGTAAAAAAAAGAAGTCCAAAACCTGCACACAAAAGTCCAAAATTAAAGTAAATAAGCAGCTAAAGGGTTAAATAATATAATAATAGCCCCAAGAGGCATGCTAACATAAAATAGGAACCATGGCAATATGCTACAAGGCAAGTCTCCACCTTGAAGAAAAGAAAGACAAACCTCAAAACCTGCACATAAAAGTAAAAAAAAAAGTATCACATTTGTTTCAATGGGTTAAAATTGAGAAAAATACCCTGATAATGTCACAGTAACCACCATGGCAATATGCCAGTAAGGTGAAACTCTACCTGAAAAATATCCACTTGGAAGAAAAGAAAGAAAAACCTCAAAACCTGCACATAAAAGTAAAAAAAGTATCACATTTGTTTCAAAGGGTTAACATTTAGAAAAATACCCTGAAATTGTTACAGTAACCACCATGGCAATATGCCAGTGAGGTAAAACTCCACTTAAAAATATATCAAAACCTGTACCAAAAGTCAAAAACCTGCAGACAAAAGTCCAAAACCTGCATACAAAAGTCCAAAATTAAAGTAAATAAGCAGCTAAAGGGTTAAATAATATAATATTAGCCCCAAGAAGCATCCTAACATAAAATAGGAACCATGGCAATATGCTACAAGGTAAGTCACCACTTGGAAGAAAAGAAAGACAAACCTCAAAACCTGCACATAAAAGTAAAAAAAGTACCACATTTGTTTCAAGGGGTTAAAATTGATAAAAAATACCCTGCAGATGTCACAGTAACCACAATGGCAATATGCCAATAAGGTGAAACTTTACTTGAAAAATATCCACTTGGAAGAAAAGAAAGACAAACCTCAAAACCTGCACATAAAAGTCAAAAAAGTATCACATTTGTTTCAAAGGGTTAAAATTGAGAAAAATATTCTGAAATGTTAAGGTAGCCACCATGGCAATATGCCAGTTAGGTAAAACTCCACTTGAAGACAAAATTTTAAAACCTGTACACAAAAGTCAAAAACCTGCACAGAAAAGTCAAAAACCTGCACACAAAAGTCCAAAATTAAAGTAAACAAGAGGCCCCAAGGGGCCTGAGGGTGCTCACCTGACATGGTAGCCTAAATATCAACCCAGAGAATTGATTTCAACAAGTTGCATCTGCTCCTCCTAAGAAAAGATTCTGACCAGTGGATCAAAAAAAAAGAGAAGATTTTTAAAGAATATTCCTCATATTGAACTAAGTTATAATTCGGGTTTCCACAGAGAGCCCATATATGAACCCAGGGACTTGGCTTTAACAAACTTGAATCTCACCCCCCAAAGGATGCTGCACAGCAAATATCAAAACATTCCAACTGCTGGATCTGAAGAAGAAGATTTTTAAAGAAAATTCCTCATTTTGAACTAAGTTACAATTCAAGCTCCCACAGTGAGTCCAAATATGGACCTAGGGGCATGGCTTGAACAAACTTGAATCTCTCCCCCCCCCCCCCCCCACACCTAAGGATGCTGCATATCAAATATCAAAACATACCAACTGCTGGATCTGAAGAAGATTTTTAAAGAAAATTCCTCATTTTGAACTAAGTTACAATTCAAGCTCCCACAGTGAGTCAAAATATGGACCTAGGGGCATGGCTTGAACAAACTTGAATCTCCCCCCCCCCCCACCCCCCTAAGAATGCTGCATATCAAATATCAAAACATACCAACTGCTGGATCTGAAGAAGATTTTTAAAGAAAATTCCTCATTTTGAACTAAGTTATAATTCGGGCTACCACAGTGAGCCCAAATATGAACTCAGGGACTTGGCTTGAACAAACTTGAATCTCACCCCCCTAAGCATGGTGCATACCCAATATCAAAAGATTCTGCCTGCTGGATCTTGAGAAGAAGATTTCAAAAGAAATTTGCCTGAAATGCACTAAGTTCGAATTCGAGCTTCTATAGTGAGCCCAAATATGAATAATCTAGGGAGCCGATTTGAACAAACTTGAATCAGATCCACCCCACAATGTTGCATATAAAATATCAAAAGATTCTGCCTGGTGAATCTGGAGAAGAAGATTTTTTAAGAAATTTGCCTGAAATGCACTAAGTTCGAATTCGAGCTTCTATACTGAGCCCAAATATAAACCCAGGGGGCCGATTTGAACAAACTTGAATCAGATCCACCCCACAATGTTGCATACCAAATATTGAAAGATTCTGCTTGCTGGATCTTGAGAAGAAGATTTTAAAAGAAATTTGCCTGAAATGCACTAAGTTCGAATTCGGGCTTCTATAGTGAGCCCAAATATGAATCCAGGGGCCGATTTGAACAAACTTGAATCAGATCCACCCCACAATGTTGCATACCAAATATCAAAAGATTCTGCCTGCTGGATCTGGAGAAGAAGATTTTTAAAGAAATTTGCCTGAAATGCACTAAGTTCGAATTCGAGCTTCTATACTGAGCCCAAATATAAACCCAGGGGGCCGATTTGAACAAACTTGAATCAGATCCACCCCACAATGTTGCATGCCAAATATCAAAAGATTCTGCCTGCTCGATCTGGAGAAGAAGATTTTTAAGAAATTTGCCTGAAATGCACTATGTTCGAATTCGGGCTTCTATAGTGAGCCCAAATATGAATCCAGGGAGCCAATTTGAACAAACTTCAATCAGATCCACCCCACAATGTTGCATACCAAATATCAAAAGATTCTGCCTGCTGGATCTGGAGAAGAAGATTTTTTAAGAAATTTGCCTGAAATGCACTAAGTTCGAAATCGGGCTCGTATACTGAGCCCAAGTATGAACCCAGGGGGCCGATTTGAACAAACTTGAATCAGATCCACCCTACAATATTGCATACCAAATATCAAAAGATTCTGCCTGCTGGATCTGGAGAAGAATATTTTTTAATCTTTTTCCTATTGCCTACAGTGTAAAAAGTGCTGACTCAGCACCTTTTCAAAGTCCTGAAAAAAATACCTTGTGATCAAACCGATAGGGATTTTTTAAACCATTCTATTCTGCTGGATAAAAGTAAGCTTTATACAAAATAAGAATTCTCTGTGCCGTGTAGTTTTGGAGATATGGCAGTTTTAAGGTTTTTCCTATTTTTAGCTCCCGAGGTTCCTACGCGGGAATGAGAAATTTTTTTTGGCATCAATCAACTACTTATGACCCATTATCATTTCATATCAAATTTGGTTCAAATCGACCTCACGCTTCTGAAAATAAAAATTTTAGGCGTGGCCAAAATTTCTGCCCCTCCCATAACGAAGGCAAATAATGCCCGACAAACTGCTCTTGAACAAATTTGATTCTAAACCTCAAAAGGACTCTGTATACCACATATCAAGTCTCTGCTACTGGTGGTTCATTAGAAGAAGATTTTCAAAAAATTTGGCCATTTTTTCCCCCCACACCTCTGCTCAATATGAGCCGAAACCTATTTTGGATAAAAAATCAAAATGCCCCAAAAAACCACTACTTACATGAAATTTAATTAAAATGTGGCCAGTGGCTTAGGAGAAGGAGGCTCAAACACTACCTTCACGACGAACGACAGACGACGGACGTAGAGTGATAAGAAAAGCTCACCCTGACTTTCAATCAGGTGAGCTAATAAGCAGCTAAAGGATTAACTAAAATATTACTATCCCAGAAAAGCATGCTGACATAAAAAAAAAAAAAATAAAAAATAAAAACCTGCACACAGAAGTTCAAAATGTATGAATCCGGACGCCGACACCGACGCCGCCGACATGAGGGCTATGCCATAGGCTCACACAACTATCGTTGGCGAGCCAAAAAAGCAAACATTGCATTAAAAATGTCCAAAATCTCCGGCCAAGGGTTAATGTCGTCTTATACTGATGCATTTAACACATTTATGAAATATAAAAGCAACAGCGTACCGGCGGAATCCTCCCCTCATGTGCATGTGTAGCAAAACAGGTCAGAAATTTTCTAAGTCCACACTTACAAAAAAGGCAAACATTGCATTAAAAAAGTCCAAAATGTCCGAAAAATGTCCCACAAGGGTTAATTAATGTCATCTTATATTGATGCATTCAACACATTTATGAAATACAAAAGACACAGCATGCCGGTGGTAGCCTCCACTCATGCATAGCAAAACTGGTCAGAAATTTTCTACGTCCACGCTAACAAGAAAGGCTCACATCATCTAAAAATCGAAAAAATATCGCAGGGTAAGGGTCTGTGGGTAACTGTAAGCCATAGAAACAGATGAGGTGCATAGTAACAAGTCAAAGTGGAATCTTACAATAACTTTAACACAAATGTTGACGCCGACGCGCCTCGGGTCATGACATGAGCTCACACAACTTCGTTGGTGAGTTAATAAAACCAAACGTGTACCTGCATAAGCTGATAATCGCTGATTAGTCCTTCAGATAACTGCGACACGCTGCTTGGCAAATTGTGTATTTATAAAAGGTTTAATTGCTGTTTTGGAGTTATGTTTATCCAACGTTGTTATGAGTAATTGTTTTGTATATAATGTTAATTTCTTGTTAACAGTAGTCTAGCTATACCGGCTGAAAAAGAAGTACGGTTGGTTATTCCGCAGCTAAATGTAAATAAATATTTAAAGTTGACAAGCGTTTTGAGTGAGTTAATTTTCTCCCACAGTATACGCTTTACGACAACTGTAACAGGAGAATTCCTGTTAACAAGACGTTGGACAATTTTCACAATTCTAGTGATGAACTAAAGCCTGTTATATATACTATTCAAAAAAGTAGGGGATATCCAAACTGATGTTGATATTTTCGGAAAATGGTAATGAATACGTGTGATTGGACACATCAATATGTTACCCAGTTTAGTGTGGATCATGAAAGTCACCGGCCCACGAAAACTTTTTCACACGAGCGTCGCGTTAATGTCTGTGGGGTACGTTTTGAAATTTTCATTTGTACTGGACGGGCTTTTTCGGGGGTCTCATCGTTCTTTTCTTGGTATAAACTCGTTCATCAATAGTTTCTGGTCGAAACGAAACTTTTGAGATATGCGAAGACTGACACTTGACGAACGTTTATGTGTCGTTGGCACGCTGGAAACTGGCAACAGACAGACTGCAGTGGCTCAAATTCTCAACGTTACTCAAGCAGTAATTAGCAAGTTGTGGCCACGTGCCTCGGAAATTGGACAGCAGCTGCACCGAGCTACAGATGTGCGAGTCGGTGGTGAGACTGTCCGAAATCGCCTACACAGCTGGAATTTGTACGCTCGACGACCTTGCATAATTCCACGTTTGACTAAACGTCACATCGCAGCAAGGCGTAATTGGTGTGGAGCACGACAGCACTGGGACAATTGTCAAGCAACGTTATGTTTTCCGACAAATCAAAGTTCACTCTCGACTTCCACGACAGGCGAAACCGAGTATGGCGGCGGCGGAATGAACGATACCATGACGTAACCGTTAGGCAGCACGGTCGATTTGGTGGTGGATCGGTTATGGTGTGGGGGGCATAACCATGACAAGCAAAACAGCATTACATGTCATCCAATGGCAGGTCACGGGGCAGTACTACCGTGACAACATGTTAGCAGCTCATGTGGCGCCATTTACGCGACATCACGGCCCTCGATTCATTTTCCAAGATGATAATGCAAGAGCACACATGGCCCCTGTCGCTACAGAGTTCCTCCAGGAGCAGAACATCACTACACTGCATTGGCCAGCACTAAGTCCAAACCTTTCACCAGTCGAGCACGTCTGGGATATGCTTGACAACACCAACAGTCCCTACCAATGTCCAGGGACTCTCCACTGCACTGCAGTAAGAATGGAATAACATCAGTCAAGCTGGTACTGGACGTTTGCTGAGGAGTATGCCACTGCTACAGCTCAGTGGGTGGAATATGTGCTTGTCAAACACCCAACTATCGATGAAATCATTCACCAGATGTCACAGTGCAATGCCTGAACTGTCTTTTTGGTGAAAATATAAATATATTTCTTCATATATCTCACTTTTATCAAATATCCCCTACTTTTTTGAATAGTATACGTCGCACTGAGTCATATCGAATTCAATTAATGACATATGAATTTGAGTCGACAGAAAAGGGCAACGTTTATAACCATTAAATGCCAGTAGACGAACTTCAGGTGAAACTTCGTGCAAACTTGAATTAGATCCGTGTTGGTTATAGACGTCGCATCACTGCCGACTCGAATTAAATGCAAATGAAATGATAATGATATGCTGATCAAGAAAACATCAAATGTCGTGACGTAATTTACAATTTTCAATAACGTTCGCAGTGGAATTGAATTAAGAGTCGACAGTGATTCGTCGTCAATAACCAACACGGACCAAATTCGAATTTGGGAATTCTTTTTTTTCTTTGGTTTGGAGCGGTGGTAAGGAGGCAACCAACTAAGCTATACATACACTACCTGGTAATTTTCTAAAACAGTATGCATCATGTTAACCCATTAAAAAACTATAAGTTCAGTTGCAAATATGTCTGCATACTCAGGTGAATCTATATAAACTAAATTTTAAGCGACAATGGAGCGTCCGTATAAATAAGATTAAGTCACAGTATAATGTATTCCTACACATGTACACAGTTAAAATATATGTATAGATACCACATAAGATTTGTGTGTAGCCTTAAACATTGTGAGTTGAGGTCAATTGAATTCGACTCGACGGTAGTGCGTCCGTATATACAAAATGAAGATTTGACGGATTTCAGACGAATCTAATTCAATTAAATTCGAGTCGACGGTAGTGCGATTAATAGATTAAATGATAAAATTGGATGTCGTAAAGTTGAGTAAGTCTTTATCCCTCTGCGTACTGATATCGAAACATGAAAATTTTAAGCTGTACTTTTTCCCCACAATGCAACTAGGAATTTAACCAATTCGATTCTCGTTTGACAGAGCTCAAGAACTATACTTTCAAGACCCATACAAATCCTGTCCCCAGAGATTTACAGTTGTTTCCTATTGCATTTTCTCACACAAAACAAGCACATGCCACAAGATGGTAAAATTCCCGCCCCACAAAAAAAAGTGGAACGAAGTGTTTATGAAAAAAATCAACAAAATTGGACGATTATCCAATGAGAATGAGGTCTTCCTATAATGTATGTTTCTACCAAGGTTTATCAGAATCTAATTAGGCTATATTCGTTCAAGCCAGAAAATAAGCAGACTGTCATCTGCAAAATGAGGTCCCCAGAGGGTGAATTTAGTGATGCTTCCCTGCACAGCAGGGTAGCGTCACTAAATTTACCCTCTATGAACCTCAATCTGAATCAGGGTCTCAAAACTAAACAGAAAGAGGTACCCAGAGGATAAATTGGCCAACTGTATGGGATAGCGCCAGACTACTCATTTTCAGACCTGTATTCGTTCAAGTTATTGCTTTTACCAAGTCATTTACGACAAACACCAACTGCCGACAAAAGAATGTGGAGCTCATTCCAGTGAGGGACCATAAGCTTTGTTTTGGGGACACAAAATGAAATGTTTAAGCTATTCAAGATTTTTTTTTTGTAAATGTCATCTGGTATTCAGATTGGGTAAAGGATTAATATAAAGAAGTTCATTATCCTAAAGGATCTAAATTAAGACGTGAGCTTCTAACATCTTCTTTAATGTTAAATTATTTGTTCCAAATAGTAACTGTACAGCTCTGCAGCAGTTGCAGTACTAGAAAAAAAGACAAGCATGGGGGATGTGTCCAAGCCTGGAAATAAGCAGACTGACATCTGCAGAACGAGGTCCCAGAGGATGAATTTGGTGATGCTATCCTGCACAGCAGGGTAGCATCACTGAATTTACCCTCTGTGAACCTCTGAATCAAGGTCTCAAGCCTAAACAGCAAGAAGTTCCCAGAGGATAAATTGGCCCACTGTATGGGATACAATCAGCAAATTCACTCTCTGAGGACCTCATTCTGTAAATGACAGATTGCTTATTTCTAGGCTTGGATGTGTCCCCCACCCTATAAATAGACCCCCACTTCCGATTCATACTATCACCGTAAAAACTTTACCTAATGCAACAGGAACAACCAGAGGGTCTATACACAAAAATCAACTTTCAAATTTTATTATGTTTCAAAGTTTTGCCTCGAAACCATAGCTTATGACCCCTAATTGGAACAAGCTTATTGAGCTTGTTCCAACGAGGATCATAAATTATGTTTTTGAAGAAAAAAAAAACAAGAGCACACAAAGCGTGGCATATGCCACCGATGGTGTCATAAATGGGTAGGTAAGTCTCTTTGGGGCATAACCAAATCAAAAGAAAGTTTCCTGTAGACATCAATAATGCCAAAAAAAAAAAATATTGATTTGAGTCAGCATTCGCTAGTTATTATTGGACGGAAACCAAATTCAATATGGCCACAATGGCGGCCATATTGAATAGGCTAGCTAATCCAAAATCAAAAGGAAGCTTCCTCTAGACACCAATAATGCACAACCAAAAATTGAAATTGATTCGAATCAGTATTCATTAGTTATTGGACGGCAGATGGCTGCCATGGAAGCCATAAGGAATTGGTCACTGGCGGCCATCTTGGTTCAGCTGATTGGTTCAAAAACGAAAGGAAGCTTCCTCTAGACACCAACAATGCATAATTTAAAAATAAAAATGATTCAAGTCAGCATTCATTAGTTATTGGATGGAAACCAAATTCAATATGGGCGCCATGGTGGCCATATTGGATAGGCTAGCTGGACCAAAATCGAAAAGGAAGCTTCCTCTGGAGACCAAAAATGCATAACCAAAAACTGAAACTGATTCGAGTACTCATCAGTTATTGGACGGAAACTAAATTCAATATGGCTGCCATGGCGGCCATATTGAATTGGCTAGCTGGGCCAAAATCAAAAGGAAGCATTATTTGGTCATCCACAAGCAACCCCTAAAATAATGATTCGATCAAATAAGCGGTTCTTTAGTTATTTGACGGAAACCAAAAGTTAACAGACAGACGCCGAACGGACATGGTGAAAACATAAAACAAAATGCTCCCGAATGAATCTCTCAGGGGCATAATGAAAGCGCCAATGACACTGTAGCTCAACTTGACAAACTTGAACTTGGTAAGTTATAAGTGAAATGACAAAACTAAAGATCCTTGGTTCCAATGTTATTTGGTGAAACTTCAACATAACAACATTTTGTGTGCACAACGTCAGAGTAATCCATGCATTTTTAAATGTAAACTGTAAGGCTGGCTAAAGGAAGAATGCTGATAAACAAATGCAGTAAGTTCAGAGGTTATTGTAAACGGCAACTTTTTCCACAGAAATGAATGCTAATGAATAGCTTTTTCTAGATGTCTCGCCTAATGAGCACACGTTCAAAAACAACCCTACGATAAATGTGCCCTGTAGGCCATATCAAAGAAGAATGTTGATGCTTTTGCACTCTCTGCGGGGTATATTTATGAATTTCCATAAAATAGAAAAAAGCCATTGCCACAAGCAATGACCTTCAAGCTTAGTGCATTTGTGCATTAACATCTTCCATTGGCATGCCTCAGAGGGCGCATTCATTATCAGGTTGTTTTGAAACGTTGTATGCTTATTCAGGGTGACAAAGATAGGAGCTATCGATTTTCTTTTCATTTCCTTTTCTTGATCTGTGGGATAAGTTGCTGCATAAATGCATTAAATTTAAAGGCTGGTGCTAATGACAATAATTTTTTATGGAACTGAAAAAAAACATTTAGAGGTCACCCTGAATACCCATACCAAATTTCAAAGTGATCCGATCATAAATGTGCCCTGTAGGGCATGCCAGGGGAATATATTGATGCCTGGCTAAATGAAGTTCCAAGTTCGAAGGTTGTTGCCAGCAGCAATGCTTTTTGTTTTTGATGCAAAGTTTGGAAAATTGATAGCTCCCATCCAGAGGTCATCCTAAATAAGCATACCAGATTTCAAAGCAATCCAATCATAAATGTGCCCAGAAGGTGTGCCAAAGGGAAATATCAATGCGTAACTAAACCAAGTTCAAAGGTCGTTGTCAACGGAAACATTTCCTGACGGACAAGGAAGAAAATCAATAGCTCCTATCTAGAGGTCACCCAAAGAAGCATACCAAGTTTCAAAGTGATCCAATCATAAATGTGCCCTGTAGGGTGTGCCAAAAGGAAATATTGAGGCCTGACTAAACTAAGTTCAAAGGTCGTTGCCAGCGGCAACAATGTTCAACAGAAAAGGAAGAAAATTGATAGCTTCCATATAGATGTTAAACCAAACAAGCCCACCAAATTTCCAAGCGAACCAATCATAAATGTGCCCTGCAGGGAGTGTCAAAGGGAAATATTGATGCATAACTGCACGAAGTTCATCAAATGTCTTTGCCAACGGCAACTATTTTTGACGGAAATGGAAGAAAATCGATAGCCCATCCAGAGGTCATTCCCAAACAAGCATACCTATTTTCAAAGTGACCTGATCATAGATGTGCCCTGTAGGGTGTGCCAAAGGGAAATACTGAGGCCTGACTAAACTAAGTTCAAAGGTCATTGCCAGCGGCAACATTTTTTGACGAAAATCGAAAGAAAATTGAAAGCTCCCATCTGGAGGTAACCCCAAACAAGCATTTCAGGTTTCAATGCAATCCAATCATAAATGTTCCGTGTAAGATGTACCAAAGAGAAATATTGAGGTCCGACTAAATTAAGTTCAAAGGTCATTACCAGCTGCAACATTTGTTGACGGAAATGGGAGAAAATGGATAGCTCCCATCTATAGGTCACCCTAAACAAGCACACCAAGTTTCAAAGCGATCTGATCATAAATGTGTCCTGCAGGGTTCGCCAAAGGGAAATATTGACGCATAACTATTTATTTATTATTTATTAGGGTTTGACGACACTTTAACAGCCAAGGTCATATCGTGTCGGTGACAGTTTTACGGGTGGATGAAGCCGGAGTACCCGGAGAGAACCACCGTGCAACGATGAGCCGCTGCCAGCTCCCCAACATCGTAACTACGCACTGCAGCTCAGGCAGGGTTAGATTGGTTGAAGACATATGCACCATCGACGTGCAGTACGCCTTGGTACACGGCGTCATCGTGCCTCCATGTGGACAATCGGGATGAAGAGCCTTGCCCAAGGACACAACGCGGGAGTCCGAATCGATCACTCAGACGGTCTCCCACCCAAGGACTAACCGGGCTCGACGTTGCTTAACTTCTGCGATCTGACGAGAACCGGTTACCACAACGCCACCGCGCCCCCTTGACGCATAACTGCACTAAGTTCACCGAAGGCCGTTGCCAGCAGCAACATTTTTTGAAAGAAATCGAAGAAAATCAATAGCTCCTATATAGAGGTAACCCCAAACAAGCATACCAAGTTTCAAAGCGATCCGATCAAAATGTGACCTGTAGGGCGTGCCAAAGGAATATATTGATGCCTGACTAAACCAAGTTCAATGGTCATTACCAGCGACAACATTTTTTGACGGAAATGGAAGAAAATGGATAGCTCCCATCTAGAGGTCACCCTAAACAAGCACACCAAGTTTCAAAGCGATCTGATCATAAATGTGTCCTGCAGGGCGCGCCAAAGGGAAATATTGACGCATAACTATTTATTTATTATTTATTAGGGTTTAACGACACTTTAACAGCCAAGGTCATATCGTGTCGGTGACAGTTTTACGGGTGGAGGAAGCCGGAGTACCCGGAGAGAACCACCGTGCAACGATGAGCTGCTGCCAGCTCCCCAACATCGTAACTCCGCACTGCAGCTCAGGCAGAGTTAGATTGGTTGAAGACATGCGCACCATCGACGTGCAGTACGCCTTGGTACACGGCGTCATCGTGCCCCCATGTGGACAATCGGGATGAAGAGCCTTGCCCAAGGACACAACGCAGGAGTCCGAATCGATCACTCAGACGGTCTCCCACCCAAGGACTTACCGGGCTCGACGTTGCTTAACTTCGGCGATCTGACGAGAACCGGTTCCCACAACGCCACCGCCCCCCCCCCCCCCCCCTTGACGCATAACTGCACTAAGTTCACCGAAGGCCGTTGCCAGCAGCAACATTTTTTTAAAGAAATCGAAGAAAATCAATAGCTCCTATCTAGAGGTACCCCAAACAAGCATACCAAGTTTCAAAGCGATCCGATCAAAATGTGACCTGTAGGGCGTGCCAAAGGAATATATTGATGCCTGACTAAACCAAGTTCAATGGTCATTGCCAGCGGCAACATTTTTTGACGGAAATGGAAGAAAATCCATGGCTCCCATCTGGAAGTCACCCCAAACATGCATACCAGGTTTCTATTCAATCCGATCATAAGTGTTCCCTGTACGGTGTGCCGAAGGGAAATAGTGAGGTCTGACTAAACTAAGTTCAAAGGTCGTTGCCAGCTGCAAAATTTCGGGACAGAAATGGAAGAAAATTGATAGCTCCCATCTAAAGGTCACCCCAAACAGGCACACCAAGTTTCAAAGCGATCCACACATAAATGCACACTGCAGGGTGGGTAGGACTACTTACCGAGAACAACCGAGAACAAATTAAAATAATAAATAAAGGCAAAAATAAATATTAATTGTTAGCATATAGGTGCCCTATGTTGTACATAAAATAAGAAAAAACCAATTTAAAGCTTTTAGACCAACTCAGTCTGTGGAGATGGGGATTATTTATCAATTTCGGATTCGCCGCCAAACCGTGAAGAGGCTACTTGCCGAGAACAAGATTGTGACTGTTAATTGACACCGAGAAGAGACTACTCGCCGAGAACAAGATTGTGACTGTTAATCAACACTGACTGCGTCTAGTTTCATTTGTTCTTATATGCTTTATATGCTAACAATAAACGTTTATCTCGATCTTTATATATTAATTGGTTTTGTTCTCGGCAAGTAGTCTCTTCTCGGTTTGGCGGCGAATCCGAAATTGATAAATAATCCGCATCACCACAGACTGAGTCGGTCTAAAAGCTTTAAATTTGCTTTTTCTTATTTTATATACAACATAGGGCACCTATATGCTAACAATTAATATTTATTTTTGCCTTTATTTATTATTTTAATTTGTTCTCGGTTGTTCTCGGTAAGTAGTCTCACCGCTGCAAGGTAAGCCAAAGGAAAATATTGGGGATTGGTCGATATGTACCACGGTCGCTATGTACCACGGTCGATATGTACCATGGTCGCTATGTACCAACCGTCGGTCGATATGTACCATGAAGGAAGTCCATATGTACCACCTAAAAGGTTGATATGTACCACTTGAAAGTCGATATGTACCATTAATGGAATAGACCCAAAATATTGAGGTCTGACTAAACTAAGTTTAAAGGTCATTGCCAGCTGCAACAATTTTTGATAGAAAAGGAAGAAAATCGACAGCTCCCATCTAGATATCACCCTAAACAAGCACACAAAGTTTCAAAGCGATCTGATCATAAATGTGCCAAAGGGAAATATTGACGCATACCTGCACAAAGTTCATCGAAGGCCGTTGCCACCGGCCACATTTTTCGACAGAAATCGAAGAAAATCAATAGTTCCTATCTAGAGGTAACCCCAAACAAATATGACCGGTAGGGCATTCCAAAGGAATATATTGATGCCTGGCTAAAGAAAGGTCATTGCCAGCGGCAACAAATTTGGACGGAAATGGAAGAAAAAATTGATAGCTCCCATCTGGAAGTCACCCCAAACATGGATACCAGGTTTCAATGTAATCCGATCATAAATGGTCCCTGTAGGGTGGGCCAAAGGGAAATATTGAGGTCTGGCTAAACTAAGTTCAAAGGTCATTGGCAGCTGCAACATTTTTTGATGGAAATGGAAGAAAATCAATAGCTCCCATCTAGATGTCACCCCAAACAGGCACACCAAGTTTCAAAGCGATCCGATAATAACTGCGCATTGCAGGGTGTGCCAAAGGGAAATATTGAGGTCTGACTCAACTAAGTTCAAAGGTCATTGCCAGCTGCAACATTGTTTGAAGGAAATGGAAGAAAATCGATAGCTCCCATTTAGAGGTCACCCTAAACATGCACACCAAGTTTAAAGCGATCTGATCATAAATGTGCCCTGCAGGGCGTGCCAAAGAAATATATTGATGCCTGACTAAACTAATTTCATTGCCGGCGGCAACATTTCTTGACGGATATCGAAGAAAATCGATAGCTCCCATCTGGACTTCAGTGCAACCCCATCATAAATATGTTCCCTGTAGGGTGTACCAGAGGGAAATATTGAGGTCTGACTAAACTAAGTTCAAAGGTCGTTGCCAGCTGCAACATTTTTTGACGGCAATGGAAGATGAAAGTGTCAATGACACTGTAGCTCAACTTGACAAACTTGAACTTGGTAAGTTGTAAGTGAAATGGCAAAATTGAAGATCATTGGTACCAATGTTATTTGGTGAAATTTCAATATAATAGCATTGTGTGTGCACAACATCAGAGTAATCCATGCATTTTTAAATGTAAACTGCAAGACTGGCTAAAGGAAGAATGTTGATACACAAATGCAGTTAAGTTCAGAGGTTATTGTAAATGGCAACTTTTTTCACAGAAATGAATGCTAATCAATAGCTCTTCTCTAAAGGTCTCGCCTAATGAGCACACCAAGTTCAACAAGAGCTCACGTATCGCTGAAGCAATACAATGTCCCCTACTGGACTAATGAGCATTAATAATTATACAAATGTTATAACCTAGATGTGATCAGCATGAATTCCATTGAAGCGTTTCCAAAAAAAGTCTGGAAAACTGATATTTTGGCACTTTTCCATATTTCCAAGGGCCATAATTCACACAAGAATAATGCAATCAGCATGAAACTCAAACTTGATCTGTAAGTCATCGTTCTATAGTAGGTTACCAAAAATGAAATCATTCCGTTGAAGCGTTTCCAAAAAAAGTCCGGAAAACTGATATTTTGGTGCTTTTCCATATTTCCAAGGGCCATAACTCACACAAGAATAACCCAATCAGCATGAAACTCAAACTTGATCTGTAAGTCATCGTTCTATAGTAGTTTACCAAAAATGAAATCATTCCGTTGAAGCGTTTCTAAAAAAAAGTTCGGAAAACTGATATTTTGACGCTTTTCCATATTTGCAAGGGCCATAACTCACACAAGAATAA
Source organism: Pictodentalium vernedei (assembly GCA_031216915.1). Classification (NCBI taxonomy): domain Eukaryota; kingdom Metazoa; phylum Mollusca; class Scaphopoda; order Dentaliida; family Dentaliidae; genus Pictodentalium; species Pictodentalium vernedei. The sequence goes on from CM062293.1 coordinate 273,816,729, forward strand.
TGCAATCAGCATGAAACTCAAACTTGATCTGTAAGTCATCGTTTTATAGTAGGTTACCAAAAATGAAATCATTCGGTTGAAGCATTTCCAAAAAAGGTCCGGAAAACTAAAGTGTGACTGACATTTTCCATATTTGCAAGGGCCATAACTCACACAAGAATAATGCAATCAGCGTGAAACTCAAACCTGATCTGTAAGTCATCGTTCTGTAGTAGGTTACCAAAAATGAAATCATTCGGTTGAAGCATTTCCCCAAAAAGTCCGGAAACTAAAGTGTGACTGACAGACTGATGGATGGACAGAGTGCAAACCTAGAGTCCCCTCCGGCGATGCCGGTAGTGGACTAAAAACAATCCTATGATAAATGTGGCCTGTAGGCCATGTCAAAGAAGAATGTTGATGCACAAATGCAATAAATTCAAAGATTGTTGCCAACAGCCACAGTTTTGGATGAAAATGAAAAGAAAAGAAAATCGATAGCTCCTATCTTTGTCACCTTGCATAAGCATACAAAGTTTCAAAACAACCTGATAATGAATGCGCCCCCAGAGGCATGTCAAAGGAAGATGTTAATGCACAAATGCACTAAGTTTGAAGGTCATTGCTTGTGGCAATGTTTTTTCTCTCTTTTTTATGGAAATTCCTAAATATACCCTGCAGGGAGTGCAAAAGGGATAAGTTGCAGAACAAATACAGTAAGTTCAAAGCCTGGTGATAAGGACAATAATTTTTGAAAGGAAATGAAAAAAAATCAATAGCACACATCTAGAGGTCACCCCGGACACACATACCAAGTTTCAAAGTGATCCGATCATAAATGTGCCCCGAAGGGTGTGTCAAAAGGAAATATTGATGCATAACTGCACTAAGTTTTTACTAAGTTCATCAGAGGTCATGCCAAAGCGAAATATTGAAGCTTGACTAAACTAAGTTCAAAGGTCGTTGCCAGCAGCAACATTTTTTTGACAGAAATGGAAAAAAATCGATAACTCCCATATAGATACCCCACACAAGCACACCAAGTTTCCAAGTGATCCAATTATAAATGTGCCCTGCAGGGTGTGTCAAAGGGAAATACTGATGCATAACTGCACTAAGTTTTTACTAAGTTCATCAAAAGTCGTTGCCAATGGCAACTATTTTTGACGGAAATGGAAGAAAATCGATAGCTCCCATGTAGAGGTCACCCCAAACAAGCACACCATGTTTCAAAGTGATCCGGTCAACAATGCGCACTGCAGGCTGCGCCAAAGGGAAATATTGATGCATAACTGCACGAAGTTCATCGAAGGTCATTGCCAGTGGAAACATTTTTTGACAGAAATTGAAGAAGATCAATAGCTCCTATCTAGAGGTAACCCCAAACAAACATACACAGTTTCAAACCATTCTGGTCATAAATGTGCCCTCTAGGGCATGCCAAAGGAATAAATTGATGCCTGACTAAACTAACTATAAAAAGGTCATTGCCAGCGGCAACATTTTTTGACGGAAATGGAAGAAAATCAATAGCTCCCATCTAGAAGTCACCCCAAACAAGCATGCCAGGTTTCAAAACAATTCGATCATAAATGTGCCCTGTAGGGTGAGCCAAGGGGAAATATTGAGGCAACATTTTTTGACGGAAATGGAAGAAAATCGATAGCCCCCATCTAGAGCTCACCCCTTACAAGCATACCGAGTTTCAAAGTGATCTGGTCAAAATGTGCACTGCAGGGTGAGCCAAAGGGAAATATTGATGCATAACTGCACTAAGTTCATTGAAGGTCATTGCCAGCGGCAACATTTTTTGACGGAAACCAAAGAAAATCGATAGCTCTCATCTAGAGTTAACACCAAAGAAGCATACAAAGTTTCAAACTGATCTGATCATAAATGTGCCCTGCAGGGTGTGCCAAAGGGAAATGTTGATGCATAACTGCATTAAGTTCAACAAAGGTCGTTGCCAGCAGCAACATTTCTTCACGGATATCGAATGAAATCAATAGCTCCTATCTAGAGGTAACACCAAAGAAGCATACAAAGTTTCAAACCGATCTGATCATAAATGTGCCCTGTAGGGCATGCCAAAGGAATATATTGATGCCTGACTAAACTAAGTTCAAAGGTCATTGCCAGCGGCAACGTTTTTTGATGGAAATGGAAGAAAATCGATAGCTCCCACCTAGAGGTCACCCCAAACAAGCATACCAGGTTTCAAAGCAATCTATCATAAATGCGACCTGTGAGGTGTGCCAAAGGAAATTGTGGACTATGTACATAAGAACGTACGGACGCCCGCCTGGACGACGACGGACGAGAAGTGATGGCAATAGCTCAGCTTAACTTTGTCAAGTTGAGCTAAAAATCGATAGCTCCCATCTAGAGGACACCCCAAACAAGCACACCATGCTTTCAAGCGGTCCAATCACAAATGTGCCCTGAAGGGTGTGCCAAAGGGAAATATTGAGGCATGACTAAACTAAGTTCAAAGGTCATTGCCAGCAGCAACACTTTTGGACAGAAATGGAAGAAAATCGATAGCTCCCATATAAATGTCACTTCAAACAAGCACACCAAGCGCTCCAATCATAAATGTGCCCTGCAGGGTGTGTCAAAGGGAAATATTCATAGAAAGTCGTTGCCAGCAGCAACATTTTTTGACAGAAATCGGCGAAAATAAATATCTCCCATCTTGAGGTAATCCCAAACAGCATACCAAGTTTCAAGCCAATCTGACCATAAATGTGCCCTGTAGGGCGTGCCAAAGGAATATATTGATGCCTGACTAAACTGAGTTCACAGGTCGTTGCCAGCGGCAACATATTTTGACTGAAACCCGATAGCTCCCACCTAGAGGTCACCCCAAACAAGCATACTAGGCTTCAATGCAACCCGATCATAAATGTTCCCTTTACGGATAATACGATGTGCCAAATGGAAATATTGAGGTCTGATAAAACTAAGTTCAAAGGTCGTTGCCACCTGCAACATGTTTTGAAGGGAATGGAAGAAAATAGATAGCTCCCATCTAGAGATCATTCCAAATAAGGATACCAGGTTTCAAAGCAATCCGATCATAAATGTGCCCTGTAGGGTGTGCCAAAGGGAAATATTGAGGTCTGACTAAGGTAAGTTCAAAGAACGTTGCCAGCAGCAACATTTTGTGACGGAAATCGGAGAAAATCGATGATGCCCCCCCCCCCCCCACAATCATACCAGGTTTCAAAGCAATCCAATCATAAATGTACCATGTAGGGTGTGCCAAAGGGAAATATTGAGGTCTGACTTAGGTCTGACTAAACTAAGTTCAAAGGTCGTTGCCACCTGCAACATTTTTTGACGGGAATGGAGGAAAATCGATAGCTCCCATCTGGAGGTCAGCCCAAACAGGGATACCAGGTTTCAAAGTAATCCGATCATAAATGTTCCCTGTATGGTGTGCTAAAGGGAAATATTGAGTTCTGGCTAAGGTAAGTTCAAAGAACGTTGCCAGAGGCAACATTTTTTGACGGAAATGGAAGAAAATCGATAGCTCCTATCTAGAGATCACCCCAAAGAAGCACACAAAGTTCCAAAACGTGCACTACAGGGTGTGCCAAAGGGAAATATTGATGCATAACTGCACTAAGTTCATCAAAGGTCATTGCCAGCGGCAACATTTTTTCACGAATATCGATAGCTCCGATCTAGAGGTAACCCCAAACAAGCATAGCAAGTTTCAAACCGATCTGATCATAAATGTGCCCTGTTGGGTGTGCCAAAGGAATATATTGATTTTTGACTAAACCAAGTTCAATGGTCGTTGCCAGCGGCAACATTTTTTGATGGAAAGGAAGAAAATCGATAGCTCCCATCTAGAGGTCACCCCAAACAATCATACCAGGTTTCAAAGCAATCCGATCATAAATGTGCCCTGTAGGGTGTGCCAAAGGGAAATATTGAGGTCTGACTAAATTTCAAAGAACATTTTTTGACGGAAATCGACAGCTCCTACTCAGAGATCACCCCAAATAAGCATACCAAGTTTCAAAGCGATCTCATCATAAATGGGACCTGTGCGGTGTGCCAAAGGAAATTGTGGATGTACGTACGTTCGTACGTACGCTGACGGACGAGAAGTGATGGCAGTAACTCAGCTTGACTTTGTCAAGTTGAGCTAAAAATGGGTAAAATATTCAGTATTCCAGGAATCCATCAGATGAGTGAAGAAATAGAGTGAAGTGGCAGTCAACAAGGACATGACTGAGATAGGTTTTGTTTTTAAATAAAAAAAAAAACAGAGCTTTCTAGTAGCGTGTTTTTACACACTCACAAATAGAAGGAATCATTAATGAAAGCAGAACATTTGTTTGAAAGAAAAAAGGAAATTTGTTTTATCAAATATCAACATATTCTAGCTGAGCTGGTTGATTTGAAGATGTTTGAAGAATATTTCTTATATTACAGTAAGTGTAAAATTTGGTCTTCATTGGGAGTGCAAATATAAACCCAGGGACTGAATTTGAATAAACGTGAAAACTTGAATCTGAACCCGACAAGAATGCTCAGTACCAAATATGAAAAGTTTCTGCCTGGTGGATATGAAGATTATTTTCATGAATTATTCTCATATTGCACGAAGTTATTTATTTATTGGTGTTTAAGGTCACATACTTCACCACAATAGCTAATCATGGCCGCAACATGGATATCAAGTCAAGTTTAGCCAAACATTTATACCCATGTTGCACATTTTAGAGGACTTCCACCACAAGCATTGGTTATTATGTCCTATTTTACCAGTAAACAGAGCTTGCACTGTAAACAGGCAATGTTTCACTTAATTCCCAGGGTTACCACAGGGAGCACTAAGTCAAAATTTGGGTTCTAATAAGGAGCCTAAATATGAAACCAGCGATTTGGTTTAAACAATATTTATTTCCAGTTCTCAAGTATATACATTTATATCAGTAAAAGTAAGTGTGGATTTGATTTGAATCTGGTCCCTATACGGTTGCTGTATACCAAATATCAAATGATTCTGACAGGTGGAACTGAAGAAGATTTTTAAAGAATATTCCTTGTGTTGCACTATGTTATAATTCAGTCTCCCATAGGGAACCCAAATATACACCTAGTGGCTTGATTTGAACTAATCTGAATCTAGTTCAGCACTAAATATCAAAAGATTTATATTTATTTATTGGTGTTTAAGGTCACATACTTATGCACAATGGCTGATCATGACCGAGACAGTTTTACGGATGGAGGAAGCCGGAGTACACGGAGAGAACCACTGAGCATCGACGAGCAACTGTCTGCTCCACAACATTCTATCTCTGTTCAAGCTCCGCTCAAGCAGGGTTACAGCGGTTGAAGACAGGTGAACCATCAACGTGCAGTACGCCTTAGTACACGGCGTCATCGTGCCCCCATGTAGGCAACCAGGATAAAGTGCCTTGCCCAAGAATGCGGGTCATCCCGGATGGGGATCGAACTCGGGACCTCTAGCATAGAAGTCCAACAGTCTATCACCGAGCCACCGCGCTCCCGAGAACTCAAATCAGAACCCAGGTACTTGACTTGAACAAACTCGAATCGGGTCCACTAATGAAGCCGCACACCAAATACCAAAGATTCGAATCAGTAGTTCTACAGAAGAATTATTTATTTTTTGGAAAGTGCTGACTTAGTTTGGCTGGTTGGGGGAAATGATTCTGAAGACGGAAATTCAAAAGTTAATATATGACGGACAGGCGATTGACACCAAGTGATGGCACTAGACCACCTGCCTGTCAGACAGGTGAACAAGTACAACAAGGAGGAACATGTCAATACTGTTGGCTTTTGGGAAGAATTCCATGCTCTTTGTAAACATCAGGTCAAGGTCAGCAGAGGCGAATATATATAAAATGCCTTTCAAATGGACATTATGAATAAATCGCCTTCACGCTACAGTCTGTCATCATATGAAAAATGTGCAGTTGATATATTACAAACAAGATATCATGACACCTGTTTGAATTTCCAAGTTTATGAAATTTCAGACTTGGGATTTTCAAGGTAAATTTTGTTATTGTTACAGCACTTTAAGATTGTGTGAGCTCAGCTATCATCTTTGAAAATTAAGACCCTGTCCACCACACATATTTTTTAAAAGCCAGCATAGCTGGTTATTGAACTTGAACCTCTCAGAGACTGAAGGCATGTACTATATGTTGTGACCAAGTTTCATTGATATGGGTTTTTTCCGACTTGTATATTGGGGTTCAATGACACTTTCAACACCAAGGAGTATAAAGTGTTTGACAGTTTTAAATACAGAGGAAGCCAGGGTACCCTAATAGAATTGGGGTGTAATGACACTTTCAACAGCCAGAATTATAATGTGAACCTAGAGTACCCAGAGAGAACCACTGCGTAACAGAGAATTATTGGATTCTCCAGCTTATGTGTACTATCCCATAACAAGCAATGTTAGCAGTGGTTGAAGGCATGTGTATCATCAATGAGCTGACCAATGAGCCCCCATGATCCCATTTTAGTCAGTGAAAGCACTTGACATTAAACCACGAAAAAAGGATGTATCTGGCATTCTTAAAGCAACGTCGCTGATTCAGAATCAAATGCCATAACTCCATTTTTTTAAAAGACAGCATGGCTGATTTATTTATTTTATTTATAAGGGTTTAATGTCACATTCAGTATCTTTAGCTGTAACATGACTTGTCACTTGAATCCAATCCAATTAAATTAACTTTTGATTCATTTATTGGTGTCCAAGATTAGTTTCAGCATCTGTGGCTCTATCATGACTGCAACAAAAGTATAAATTCAAATTTAACAAATTGTTTATATCTATGCTGCCTCCTTTAGAGGACTCCCAGTCCAGGCAGTGTGCACCTGATTTACCGGTAAAGAAGAACTTGTTTACGGCAGTGAAATAGTTATTTATTTATTTATTTGTGTTTAAAGTCACATATTTCTACACAATGGCTAATCGTGCCCCCCCCCCCCCCAACCTGGATATAAAGGCAAGTCCAGCCTATTGTTTATAGACATGTTGCCCATTTTAGAGGACTTCCACCCCAGGCATTGGTGACCGGGGCCTATCTTACCAGTTTCAGAGCTTATTTACCACAGTAAACAAGCACTGTTTCACTTCCCATAGATACCACCGTGAAAAAGCACTGCTCCACTTCCTTGGGTTCAAACTGGGAATTAACTTTTTATTTGTTAAATACAAATTTGTTCATGACCTGTTTGACCTGTTAACTGGCATGGAGTTATAAAGTAAATCCCTGTCAACTTGTTAAGTGCTAGAAGCCACTATCATGGCTCTAATGAAAACTGCTAAAAGCCACATTAGTGGCTTTACACTGTTTGCATAGGCTTTTTGTTCTTAGGAGAAAATATTGTTTATATAAAATTATTTTGTTACAATTTATTGGAGAGTTCCAACTGGCACTCTCCAATAAATTGTAATAAAACAATAGTTCATAAACAAAATCTTGCTAAACTAAGTCTTCCTTTGCTGGTTGCATGGCATCTTTGAAAAAAATACTCATGTTTCAAATCACCTTTGAAAAATAATTTAGCACACAACCAGTTAACTTAATAAAAAAATACTGTGATCTATCAAACTTAGATGTGAGTCTTCCATGGAAGACGTGTGTCGCCTGAACTATATTTTAATATTTCAGACAGAATTCTAAGTGGAAAAGGGGCATAACTCTGGAAAAAATACAGCGGATCAAAAAATAAAATAGGAGGTGCACAATGCCATTATGTGATAAAGAATCACTGAAAGTTTCATCAAAATCCATTCATAGGTTAAAGAGGAGTGGCGGATAAGTGAAAGTGTGACGCGGACGACGCGGATGATGCGGACGACGACGCGGACGACGCAAGGCGACAAAAGTAATCCCTATATGTCGCTCCCCACTTCGTGGGGCGGCGACACAAAAACAACTGTTGCATCCCCAGTGCTTACCAACTCAACAGACATGTCTGGCCTCAGTACTTCCAATGTAAGCATTTAATTTATTATATCTGGTTTCAAAGAGCTTCTTGAGCTCTGTCAAAGAAGATACAATAGATTGAATGGACACTTTACCATCGGAATGTCAAAAAACAACCAAAATCTGGGTCACTAAACATTCTTGTTTAGTTTACAAAGGTTCCACTGCTGTTAATTAATTGGCAACAAATCAATTCATGAAAAGAAGACGTGCAATTCTATAAATTAATACTTGGAAGTATAATATTTTATTAGAAGTGTCACATTTATAAACATTTAACAAAACTCGTAAACATTCTAATCTCATTCTAATGAGAAAAGAACCTGTTAGCACAATGCACTGAAAAATGAACATTTAATATACCCATGTAATTTACAAATCGAACAGTTGAAAAAAAAAAATTGGAAAAAATTTCAACCAAACCATATCATTTGACTGGTGATTGGAACAAGCTCACTGAGCTCGTTAGTGAGGGGTCACACAATATGGTTTGGTAGAAATTTTGTGAAAAAAATTGAAAAATAAAATAATTAAGAGCCCCCCCCCCCCCCCCCCCCCCCCAAAAAAAAAAAATGCATTTGGTTTACAGGCCATTAATTTTCCATATCAATGAGGAGCAGAGGCTTTTATTTTGATTTTTTATTTTGTTTTTTTGTTATATTTATGCATCTTTTTTGAAAAATGAATACCATCCATGTAATATTTGTTGGGTTTTTTTTTTTCATGACAAAGCAATCCATTCATAAATGTGCCCTGTATGGCATGCCAAAGGAATATGTAGATGCACAAATGCACTAATTTTAAAGGTCATTATTACCACTTTATAGGGCATTCCCTAGTACATTAACAAAGTTTAACAGGGCATTACAAGACTGTAACACTCAACTTAAAAAGTCACATGATGTGTTGGGCCGTTAATGAGTTAAACATCTCAGTAACAGCCCGACACGTCAAGTGACTTTTGTTCCTTGCTGTTGTACACTCGAAAATGGAAACAGTTTCCAGAAATGGTTTCAACTAGTAAACAATGTGATTTTTATTTAAATTATTAAATATGTAAAATGTCCAGCAAAGTCAGTCCCATAAGAACAAGCAGCTGTTTATAGTAAGTCTGTATACATTTTAAGCCTTTATTTCTGACTTAAAAGCGGTCTGTTTTTAAGTTGTCTAACTTTGCTGCAATTGAAAGAGTACCTGCGCCGATCACGTGATAATCATGTGACACAAGTTTGTTTGAGAAAAGTCGATATCATCTGCCCAAATTGAAAACGTTAAAAATGTCTCAATCAAGCGAATTGAATGAAGACCAATTGGCTGTTTGTAGCTGCCATGAAAGGTATGGTGTGAAAACTTCCTCAGAATCATAGTGGTAATAATAGTAATAACATGACTTTGTCGGGCCTTGTGGTTTATTAACGGTCCAACAGGTGTGAATAACAGCCCTTCAGCTTATTAACGGCCCTCAACTTCATCTCGGGCCTTTTATAAGCTGTCGGCCTGTTATTCGCACCTGTTGGGCCGTTAATAAACCACAATGCCCTCCAAAGTCATGTTATTGTTATATTGCTGACATCAACGTTTTTTGACGAAAATGGAAGAAAATCGATAGCTCACATTTAGAGGTTACATGCATACCAAGTTTCAAACTGATCCATTCATGATTTCACCCTGCAGGGCTTGCCAAAGGAAAATGTTGATGCACAAATGCAATGAGTTCAAAGGTCATTGCCAACATCAACATTTTCGAGAGATAGGAAAGAAAATTAAAACTCACATCTAGAGGTCACTCCAAACAAGCACCCCATGTTTCAAAGCGATCAAATCATAAATGTGAACTGTGTGGTGTTCCAAAGAAAACTGTCAAAATGGCAAAGTTGAAGACTGTTGCTATGGGCAACACTTTTTGACAGAAATGGAACAAAATCTATAGCTCTCATCTAGAAGACACCCAAAACAAGCATACCAAGTTTCAAACCAATCCATTCATAAAGCCACCGTGCAGAGCGAACCAAAGAAAAATGTTGATTCAAAAAGGGCAATTCAAAAGCAACATTTCAAAACAGAAAGGAAAGAAAATCAATAGATTACATCTAAAGGTTGCTCCAAACCAGCACACCAAGTTTCCAAGCACTCGGATCATAAATGTGACCTGTGTGGTGTACCAAAGTAAATTGTCAATACACAAAAGGGCAAAGTTGAAGGTCATTGCTAATGGCAACTTTTTTGATGGGAATGATAAGAAGCTCCCATGTGGAGGTAAACCCCCAAAACATACCAAATTTCAAAGCATTCCATTCATGAATGTACCTTGTACGGCATGCCAAAGGAAAATGCTGAAACACAAATGCACTTAGTTTGAAGGTCATTCCTAACACCAACATGTTTGACGAAAATAGAAGAAAATCGATAGCTCCCATCTAGAAGTCACCCCAAACAAGCATACAAAGTTTCAAAGCAACCTGATCATAAATGCGACCTGTGAGGGGTGCCAAAGGAATATATTGATGCACAAATGCACTAAGTTCAAAGGTTGATACTAACAGCGTTTTTTTTATAAAAATGGATACCTGCCCTACACAGGGCACCCCAAACAAGCATACCAAGTTTCAAAACGATCTGATCATAAATGTGCCCTGTGTGGTGTGCCAAAGGAATATACTGATGCACAACTGCACAAGGTTCAAAGGTCGTTACCAACAGCAATGTTTTTAGACAGAAATAGAATAAAATCGCTAGCTCCTATCTAAAGGTCACCCCAAACAAGCATACCAAGTTTCAAAGTAATCCGATAATAAATGTGCCCTTAAGGGCATGCCAAAGGAATATATTGATGCCTAACTAAACTAAGTTCAAAAAAGGTCATTGCCAATAGAAACGTTTTTTCAGTGGAAGAAAATTGATAGCGCTCATCTAGAGGTCACCCCAAACAAGCATACAGGTTTCAAAGCGATCTGATCATAAATGTGCTCTGCAGGGTGTGCCAAAGGGAAATATTGATGCATTACTTAACTAAGTTCATCAAAGGTCATTGTCAACAGCAAAGTTTTGGGACAGAAATGGAATGGAAGAAAAGTGACAGGTTCCATCTAGAGGCCACCCCAAATAAGCATACCAAGTGTCATAGCAATCCGATCATAAATGTCATGGTATTCCTAAGTAATATATTGATGCTTGACTGAACTCAGTTTGAATGTTGTTGTCAAAGGCAACATTTTTTGACAGAAATGGAAGAAAACTGATAGCTCCCATATAGGGGTCACCCCAAACAAGCATCCCAAGTTTCAGAGCGATCCAATCACAAATGTGCCCTGTGGGGTGTGCCAAAGGGAAATATTTATGCCTAACTAAACTTAAGTCCAAAGGTCGTGTTTTGATGGAAATGGAAGAAAATCGCTAGCTCTCATCTACAGATCACCCCAAACAAGCATACCATGTTTCATAGGGGTCTGATCATAAATGTGCCCCATAGGGCATGCCAAAGGAATATATTGATGCTTGACTAAACAAAGTTCAAATGTTCCCTGTAAGGTGTGCTAAAGAGAAATATTGAGGTCCGATTAAACTAAGTTCAAAGGTCATTGCCAGCTGCAACATTTTTTGATGGAAATGGAAGAAAATCGAAAGCCCCCATCTAGAGGTCACCCCCAAACAAGCATGCCAGGTTTCAAAACAATCTGATCATAATATGCCCTGTAGGGTGTGCCAAAGTTCATCAAAGTTCGTTGTCAATGGTAACCTGTTTTGATGGAAATGGAAGGCCGATAGCTCCCATCTAGAGGTCCCCCAAACAAGCATGCCATGTTTGAAAGCGATCTGATCATAAATGTGCTCTGCATTTTGTGCCAAAGGGAAATATTGATGCCTAACTACTAAACTAAGTTCAAAGTTCATTGTCAACAGCAACATTTTTTGACGGAAATGAAAGACATTTGATAGCTCCCATCTAGAGATCACCCAAATAAGCATACCAAGTTTTAAAGCGATCTGATCATAAATGTGCCTTGCAGGGTTTGCCAAAGGAGAATACCGATGCATAACACTAGGTTCATTAAAGGTCACTGGCAACAGCAACTTTCCTTGACGTAAGTGAAAGAAAATCGACAGCTCCAATCCAGATATCATCCCAAACAAGCATACCAAGTTTCAAAGCGATCCGATCATAAATGTGCCCTGTAGGGTGTGGCAAATGAATATATTGATGCCTGACTAAAGTAAGTTCAAAGGTCGTTGCTAACTCCAGCTTTTGTTGATGGAAATGGAAGAAGATCGATAGCTCCCATATAGGGGTCACCCCAAACAAGCATACCAGGTTTCAAAGCAAACCAAACATAAATGTATCCTGCAGGGTGTGCCAAAGGGAAATATTGATGCACAACTGCACTAAGTTCATCAAAGGTCATTGTCAACGGTAACGTTTTTTGACAGAAATGGAAAAAAATCAGAAGTTCCCATCAAGAGGCTACCACAAATAAGCATACCAAGTTTCCTAGTGATCAGTTCATAAATGTGCCCTATATGGCATTTTCAAAGAGGCATCTCCCCTAGATAGCTCTGCCGAGGGTAACTGCTTTTAGGGGAAGCTAAATACAATACAAGAATCCAAGTGTTACTGCTTGTGACCATAACCTTCATGATATGACAATGGGTCAAGGTCATGACACAAGGTTAGGTTATGGGTAACAATTGTGTGAAATATGAAAAAGATCTGTCACACAGAATTAATTATACAGATCAGACAAGGGCTGTATAACAATATCCAAGTCTTGTTGCCTGTGAGCTTGAACGTGATGGTATGACCTTGGATCAAAGTTGTGACACACTTTTGTGTCATGTGAAATAATTGTACCAAGTATGAACAAGAGATTGTCACTAGAAGTGACTTGCCCCCGACGTGGCAATGACCTTGATCTGTGACCTTGAACTCCATTGAACCAAAAAAATTTTGTGGTCGACATATCGTCTCTCCATAAGCTACATGTATGCCAAGTTTCAACAAAATCCAACAATGCATCTCAGAGTTATAGAGTGGACATGGAAATCTTCCGGCCGGATGGACGGAAATAACAAACACTATACGCCCCCAAAAATTTTTTTTCAGGGGCATAATAAGATCTGTCAATCATACAAAGTTATGTGAACCAGACAAGGGCTGTATAACAATATAAAAGTTTTGCTGCCTGTGACCTTGACCTTGATATGACCTTGAATCAAAGTCAAGACACACCTTTGAGTCATGAGTAATAATTGTACCAACTATGAATAAGATCTGTCAATCACACCAAGTTATATGGACCGGACAAGGGCTGTATAAAGTAGCCAAGTTTTGCTGTCTGTGACCTTGATGATATGACATTGGATCAATGTCATGACATACCTTTGTGTAAGGAACAATAACTGTACCAAGACCTTGGATCAATATCACGACACACCTTTGAGTCATGAACAATAATTGTACCAAGTATGAACAAGATCTGCAAATTAGATCAAATTATATGGACCGGACAAACAAAATGTTGACGATTGATGGACAGATGTTGGACTGATTTACAGACGGGCGGATGGAAGACAGACATCTTAGCATTAGAAAAGCTCCACTGACATTCTGTCATGTGGCGCTTATGTTCAGTGGTTAAGAAATTATGGTTTCACCTTATCATAGGGCCTGTGATCTTGACCTTGAGGGGCACACACTATATTATAATTTGCGACACACTGTATTTTGATATTACAAATTGTTATAAAGTTTCATAAAAAAATATTCAGTGGTCAAGAAATTATGGCCTGGACAAACAAATGTCCAAATTTTTTTGAAGTGTCACCTTATCAGAGGGCCTTTGACTTTGAGGGGCACATACCACTATATAAATCGCAACACACTGATATTACATTTTGTTATGAAGTTTCATTAAAAAATATTCAGTGGTTAAGAAATTTAAATTTTATAGTAAATTTCCTTTCTTATTATACCTACCACAATTGTCTACAATAGGCTTGCACTACAGTGGAAGTCCCTAACTCTGAAGTATACTCTCTATTTTGTTCTTACCCAAGTGATTTGAAAGATTCCATCATGGGGTCAGCTGCAAAACCCTAGACCTTTTCAAAGAAAAGTGCCGAATAAGCTTGGAGAGGTACTGATTAGTGCTGATACGACACTTTCCCACATATGAAAAGGTCTCCGAAAGCATATACCTCTGTACTCCTTGATGGTAACAGGTTGGAGACCCTGAGAATCAACAGATATACCAGAAACTCCGCAATCTGTGTAATCGAAGCATTGGCATAATCAACAGAGTGATCAGAACACCATCGACTGAAGACCTTTCACTTAGCCGCATAGGCTAAACCAGTGGAGTGCCACCTTGAAGAAGAAATGGACTCTGGACACTGCTCATCTCGAAAAACTTCTACAGAGGAGACAGGACCAGACAAAAGATATGCGTGAAGGCACAATGATGTCAGGTCGACGTGAAACTTCCTCAGATGACCTTGACAGAGAAGGTTATGACATAAAGGGAGACGTACCAGAACCACCGCCAACAGAGGGTGGAGCTGATTGATCCATACCCGCTGAGGTGAAGGGGAGTGATCAGAATGATTCAACAACTGCAGGTTGGTATCGTGGCTAGAACGTGAGGTTGAATCGGACTTGTCATTGCTCGGTGGTTCTCTCTGAGTACTCCGTCTTCCTTCACCTGTAAAACAAGGTGACCCTGGCTGTTGAAAGTGTCGTTAAAACCCAAATAAATAAATAACTAAATAATGTCTAAGGCAGAATCAGGACCAGCGGACAGGCGTATCTGACTAGTCCATTCCAATTAAGTGACAGAGCATCCAAGGCGAAAGCCAGTGGATCTGGGCATGGGAACACGAAAGTGTCCACCGAATGGTTCCAAAGGGTTGCAAACAGATCAATGTGGGGACGACCACAGAGATCACAAAGCGACTGAGGACATTCAGACAACCGGGAATGTGACAAATCACCACACCGGAGTTAATGTCCCAAGGGCAGATCCAGAGGGGGGACTAGTCCCCTCCCCGAGCCCACTAAAAAAAGTCATACTCTTATTCCACACAATCCTGTCCTATAATGCCACTCCTTAACTAATGACATCACATTGCCAAATAAGGGACATGATCCTCTTTTAGAATTTACAGAATATCGGTTATTTATAGAACTGACGACAGTCATGTCTGCAAGTATCCAAAGTCTGCAAAATCGATAGTCGAAAGTGGGACGCAATGAAGCGAAGTATAAAAGAATATTTTGTCGCCACAAGGCCGAAGAAATGGTATGTTCCTGGTATTATTATTTTTACATCGCATACCCAAAACTTGAAGTTAATGTTAATCGGGAGCCAATATTTCCAGTCGAGGATGTTTCCCAGTTCTAATTTTATTGAGGGCTTCTGGCATTCGCCAGGTCAACTCAACTGACCATTCGCCTGAATCTGCGAATGGCCAATTGAGTTGACCAGTCAAGTTCTCATTGTGGCACACTGCAGTGCCTACAACAATCTTTAAATTTATTATACCCCCACTTTCTGAAAAAGTGGGGTATGGCCCAGCGTAAAATAGTTGCGTTAACAGTATCAGTATTCCATAATTTGACTGGACAGTAACAGTCACATGGCTCATTATAATATTAATGTCATTAAGGTAAAGTGGTCATGGTGCAAGATGTCAACCTCGCTCTTCCTGCTGCATGTCCGCAGTTACTACGTTCTTCTATAAAACCAATGCACCTTGTAATTTGTTTTACTTTCCATCGTTATCTGACCCACCTATAAAATAATTTAGCTATATAAACATCTCTCTCTTTCTTTCTCCCCCTCTCTTTCTCTTTTTCTCTCTCAGACGCACACACATTTACTTGAAGTATACCAAAAATACGATACAAATTATTATCCCTTGGGTTCCTTTTTAAATTATGTCATGGCTGCTTTTCAGCAGTCGTGAAATAATTTGTCAAAGAATTTAAAATGATTTAAGCGATCTGAAAATAAGCACCAAAAGAGTCAGTGGCAATATTGGCCCAATAGACCAAGAATGCCAACAGTTTCCCAAATTTGTTGCCAATATACAGCCAGAAAATGTAAGGTAAAAGAGGTTTATTGTTTCTGCGTTTCCGACGATTGATGTTCCCATGATGTCAAAGATCTCTAATCTGTCGTGGACAAAATATGACAGTCACCTATTCGCAAAAGTCACTTTCGCAAATAGGTGACTGTAATTTTTGTCCATGACAGACTAGCTCTATGAAGCAGTATGTGACAGTGTATGTGATGAATGGTTTGATAATTTTAACTTTTACAACGAAAAATGTGTGTTTTGAATTTCCTTTCATCATATTCAATTGGAGGCCAGAATTAGAAGCCACCTCAGAGAACCTGAAAATAAAAATTTGACTCCCCACACAAACGCACTGCCCTTTCGGCACTTGTGGCAGTCGCCTTTGGTGACTGATGCTAGGACTCTGTCGGATCACATCAGTCACCCCCCCCCCCCCCCCCCCCCCACGTATTTTAATTCCACGATCCACCCATGTGTCCTGAGCATGCAGAAGATCCCAAGCCATTTCGTACATGGGAAGCAAGTGCATGCAACCCTGGTTCCAAATTTAAGCTACCACTGTCGAAATGACGATTCGAAAGGTGGGGAATCCACTGGAGGAAACTCAGAAGAGAAACAAGCTCCTTCTGGCTGATGTGAAGAGCTGCCTGATACTGGTCCCAACGTAGCACCCAGTCCGAGATTACATGAGAAAAAGATCGGACGTGGGCAAGTCCAACGGGACTACCTGCATAATCCACTGAACATCCGTCCAGGGTGAAGGTGATGACTAAGAGATGCTGGTAACTGAAGCACCAGATCCAGCGGATTGACATTCGGCATCCAACGACTGAGTAGAAAGTGTTGGAGAGGTCTGACATGCAGCCGGCCTAAAGGAATGAGATCCGTCACAAAACCGCAGAGGCTGAGCGGCCGGAGAATACTTCGAGCTGTCGTGGACGTGGTCTGGGTCAGAGTCAGGCCAAAAGCCGAGAGAATCACTGCTCTCGCCTGGGGAACTGCCACCATATTCAACTGAGTACGGTAGTCCATCACCAAATGACAAAATAACTGAGAAGGGTCCATGTCCGACTTCTCGTCGTTGATTCTGAACCCTAGCGATGAAAGCAGATTCAACAGTGTGTCGACATTAGACTCCAGAAGAGCAGCATTGGAGTGCCTCTGGAGGATATCGTCCAGATAGGCCAGAAGTAGTCACCCTGGACTGTGTGTGATGGAAGGCTATCACATGCAACATCAGTCGGGTGAAGGCCCAAGCAGCCAAGTTGAGGCAGAAAGGCATGGCCTTAAACTGGTAAACTCGCCCCAGAAAAGGGAACCTGAGATACTTTCGCGATGTCCGATGAATTGGAACATGAAATTAAGCGTCCCGCAGGTCTATGCTGGGAGCGAAATCTCCCTGGTGAATGGAGCAGCGAACTGACCTGAAAGTCTCCATGCATGCTGAACTGGGAGCAATAATAGACTGGTTCAGGATACTCAGATCGATAACCAGTCGGAGTAGGCCATCCTTCTTCGGCATCAAGAACAGGCGGGAATAAAATCCCACTGAATAAATGTTCCTGACGACCTCGATCATCCCCTTTGACAGGAGATTGTCTATCTCTGTGATCAAAAGTTCCCAACGTGAACTGTCCGAAGGAACTTGCATTGGAAGTGGCATCCGTGACAGAGTGGGGTGCCTCCAGAAGGATATCCGCAGACCGGAGCGAGCAACATCTAACACCCAAGGATCAGATGTGATCGAGGCCCAATGGTCTGCAAACTCGGATATCCTTCCTCCAACTTGGGACAAATCAAGGTGAGGACCTTCATTTCGAGCCCCGGCGAGAGGAGAAACCACCTCCTCTACTAGAAGGTTCCCGATACCTCCCTCTGTTCTGCAGCGCTTCCCCTTACCACGTGAGTAAGAGAAAGAAGCAGAGGCATGAGGATTAGCCTGTGACTTCGCGGTGGACGAAGCAGAAGGGCACTTGTTATGCGTGGAATGGCCCCGGCCTCCAAAAGAAGGTGGATCAAGCTGGCGAAGCAGCAGCTGATCTTTGTAATGATGCAGGACGTCATCCCATACTGTTGCCAAGGACCCACCAACGAAGCGGATCGAAGAGCAGTAGGATGTACTTCAGGAAGGGAACGGCAAGTGTCCAGCACTGCGACCCATCGAACTACTTCCAATTTAGCCATGTTACAGGCATGCGTATAAGGTGGATAATCCCCTTAGAAAGCACACACAAAGGGGCCTGTATATCATCAAACTTATCTGGAGGCAGATAAGCAGCCAAGGGAGAGACGACATGATATGAGAGAGAAAGCATGCCTAACATCATCTCATCTCTCTGGATAAGACCAACAGGGATTCGAAAGTCGCCATAGGAATAATGGCCTATCAGCCCTAGTGAAGAACGAAGTCTTGATAGCCTTGGAACTCAGCTTAGAGTCCAATGCTGCAAAAGCTTCGACCACCTGTATCGACTAGTACGGTCGAAGACACCCAGAAGCAGGTTGTTCCACAGGGACCGATGATCACAGCCTGGCTGAAACTTCCGGCTGGTCTGTCGGTTTAAGCTCCAGAAGGAACTCAAACACAAAGTCAAGAGCCGCCCCCAAGTCAGAAGACTGATGGCTCTCAACGTCCAGAGTCAGAAGACACATAGCCCATCTCGGGCATACCGGCCGGCCGCTGCCTCTCATGATGTAGGAACACCAGGGTGATCAGAAAGCGGCCTGCTTCCAATGCAATCCAATCCTGGGAGGAGGAGCCACTGGGGTGTCTGGAAACCACTAGTAGCCTCCCTGGAGGCAACGGGAAGGCTCTTGGAAAGAACCTGCGTGAGCAAGGAAAGGGCCTCCCTGAGCACACAAAAAAATCTACCAGGCAAAGTGGCTTCACATCTGACCCTCTGACCAGCGAAGGGTCACGATCCTAAATAACACCCGACGTGAAACGACGTGTGGCAGCCGAAGCATCTGAAGGGAGATGCTTATAGGGGTATGAAATACCCCGAGGATCTGGAGTGCGGGAACTCAGGAGAACTCAGGAGAGTCGCCGCGGACGTCTGAGGTACAGAAGGTCCAGGCTGCACAAAATGTGCTAGTCCCGCAAAACTGGCTGACAGACCAGAATGCGTGGATGGAAGAACAACATGTGCATGGTGACCCGTCCACGGTCATCTGAATCCAAAGCAAAACCTGCAATGCTGAGAGACCACAGCAGAGGAATCAGCCAGCAACCTCTACCGACTTCACCAAAAGAAGGGAAGACTGAGGCATCTGCATGGATAAGCCGAGGCCGGCTGAAATGCAGACTGAAGATGTCACCGACAGCAGCAGCAGCAGGAGATACGTCGGTAGCTGTTGACACCTGTGGAAAAGAGGAGAGAGGAACCGAGCTGGGCTCCAAAGGACGAGTCAGAACCCTAGTGACAGCCTCAAATGTCGACTGGAGAGGGACAACAGACCCGGGACCAGCCACCTCTTCGCCAGAAACGTCAACAGCTCCCGCAGTATCCACTGCAAAAATAGACTGCTAATCCCCCACAGAGGGGGTAGAACTCTCACCAGACACGGTCGTGTTGGGTGGCCGAATGACAGCGTTCCCCTTTCCAGCAGGCATGGGAAGAACGGCCACCAGAATGCAGCACATGGTTCACAGAAGCCCAAAAGGTGGATGACCAAGACCCACAGAGCCCACAGGGTTGATCAGACGAACACCCATTACAAGCTGAGCATGACGCATGAGAGTCCTTCACATGCTTCGGAAGTAAGCATTGCCTACAAGGAACCATCCTGGGGATATCTGACAAGAGAGCAGTAGATGGGATGGTGAACCCAATGAAAACAGGAGGCCCGAAGGGGCCAAAATCGCTCACCTGCCAAAATGATTCAAATAAGTATTCAGGGTCACATTCAGTTAGACATGGTTCATCAAAGGAATGAAGTCATGAAAGGCAAATTTTATGGAAAAAACACTAAGGAATGGATTTGAACAAACCTGAACCTAACATGCTCCCCCCTGCCACACCCCACCCATAGAGAGCCCAAATATTTATGCCAGGGACTCAAATTGAACAAAATTGAATCTGATACCCATTGAGATGTTATTTACCAAATATGAAAGAATTCTGACTGGTGGATCTGAAGAAGAAGGTTTTTAAAGAAATGTCCTCGCACTGCACCAAGTTAAAATTTGGGCTCAAAGTCGGAGCGCATTTATTAACCAAGGGACTTGATTTGAACAAACTTGGATCTGACCCCTCTAGAGATGATATATACCAAATATCAAAAGATTCTAATTGATGGTTCTGGTAAAGAAGATTTTTTTAATTTTGGAAAACAATTTATGGATGCTATCAGAGTAATGCCCCTTGTGGTGCCTCCTGTGGGAGTGTAAACGTTATTTGAACAAACTTGAACTGACATATGATAAGGAACATGTACATCAAATTGGTTCAATTTGGCCCTGTGGTTTATGAGAAGTCGATAATGTAAAGTTCACGCCGGACGGACGACGGATGGACGGATGATAGACAAAAATTGATCACTGAAGCTCGCACTGACTTTCGGTCAGGAGAGCTATTAAAAATCAAACCACCCCCAACTACCAGAGGAAGGTGGCAGGAAACCAAGGCCCGGCGGGAACACAAATGAATGCAAACTGCCAAAAGGACCAAACAGGCAGAAATTCTACCCCTCAACGGAGGGGAGAAATGCTGCCACAACAGCTGCCCCCCTCTCCCCCCCCCCCCCCCCCCCCCCCACTGCCACCTAACTCCAAAATAAGCAATATCCAAAAGGATAGCATATATTTATAAAACAAAGACTGAACCGCGTGGTATACAAAAATTGCGCGCGAAAAATGGCACGGAGAAGAATATAAATATGACAGAAATGTGGTGAATAACAAGAGAATACACAAGAAACAAGAGGCCCCGGGCTCCAAGGGGCCGGAGGGCGCTCACCTGACATGCTAGCCTAAATATCAACCCAGGGAATTGATTTCAACAAATTGTATTTGCCCCTCCTAAGAAAAGCTTATACCAAATATCCAAAGATTTTTAAAGGATATTCCTCATATTGAACTAAGTAATAATTTGGCCAAATATGAATCCAGGGACTTGGCTTGAATAAACTTGAATCTCACCTCCAGTGGGATGCTGTATACCAAATATCAAAAGATTCTGACTGGTGGACGTGAAGAAGATTTTTGAAGAATATTCCTCATAGGAAGCCCAAATATCAACGCAGGGACTTGGCTTGAACAAACTTGAATCTTACTCCCTAAGAATGATGTATGCCAAATATCAAACTATTCCGACTGCTGGATCTGAAGAAGAAGATTTTTAAAGAAAATTCCTCATTTTGAACTAAGTTATAATTCGGGCTCCCACAGTGAGCCCAAATATGAACCCAGGGACTTGGCTTCAACAAACTTGAATCTCACCCCACTAAGGATGATGCATGCCAAATATCAAACCATTCCAACTGCTGGATCTGAAGAAGAAGATTTTTAAAGAAAATTCCTCATTTTGAACTAAGTTATAATTCGGGCTCCCATAGTGAGCCCAAATATGAACCCAGGGACCCCCTAAGGATGCTGCATACCAAATATCAAAACATTCCGACTGCTGGATCTGAAGAAGAAAATTTTTAAAGACCAGAGGCCCCAAGGGGCCTTAATCGCTCACCGGGCAAAGTGATTCAAACAAAGTGGTTCAAAGAAGTATTTGGGGTCACATTCAGTTAGACATGGTTCATCAACACTACAAAGGAATGAAGTCATGAGAGACTAACTTTATGGAACTAGGGACATGGCTTGAACAAACTTGAATCTTACCACCCTAAGGATGCTGCATACCGAATATCAAAAGCATTCATCTGCTGGATCTGAAGAAGAAGATTTTTAAAGAAAATTCCTCATTTTGAACTAAGTTATCATTCGGGCTCCCACAGGGAGCCCAAATATGGACCCAGGGACTTGGCTTTAACAAACTTGAATCTCACCCCCCTAAGGATGCTACACACCACATATCAAAACATTCCGACTGCTGGATCTGAAGAAGAAGATTTTTAAAGAAAATTCCTCATTTCGAACTAAGTTACAATTCAAGCTCCCACAGTGAGCCTAAATATGGACATAGGGATATGGCTTGAACAAACTTGAATCTCCCCCCCTCCCCTCCCTTAGGATTCTGCATACCAAATATCAAAACATTCCGACTGCTGGATCTGAAGAAGAAGATTTTAAAGACAATTCCTCATTTTGAACTAAGTTATAATTCGGGCTACCACAGTGAGCCCAAAAATGAACCCAGGGACTTGGCTTGAACAAACTTGAATCTCACCTCCCTAAGCATACTGCATACCCAATATCAAAAGATTCTGCCTGCTGTATATTGAGAAGAAGATTTTTAAAGAAATTTGCCTGAAATGCACTAAGTTCAAATTTGGGCTCCTACACTGAGCACAAATATGAACCCAGGGGGCCGATTTGAACAAACTTGAATCAGATCCACCCCACAATGTTGCATACCAAATATCAAAAGATTCTGCCTGCTGGATCTGGAGAAGAAGATTTTTAAAGAAATTTGCCTGAAATGCACTAAGTTCGAATTTGAGCTTTTATAGTGAGCCCAAATATGAATCCAGGGGGCTGATTTGAACAAACTTGAATCAGACCCATACCAAGATGCTGCATACCAAGTATCAAAAGATTCTGCCCACTGGTTCTGGAGAAGAAGATTTTTTAATAATTTTTCTATAATTCATACGGTGCTATCAGAGTTATGCCCCATACAGAGCCCCCATGGGACTTGGCCATTTCATTTGAACAAACATGAATTGCCATATAGTAATGAAGCATGAAGTTTCGTGAAAATCGGACCAGTTGTTTCAGAGGAGAAGTCGTTTGAAAAATGTTCACGACACCGGACGGACGACGACGGACGACAGACGACGGACGCCGGACAACTGGTGATAAGTTAAGCTCCCTTCGGTGAGCTAAAAATTTCTCATTTTGAACTAAGTTACAATTCAAGCTCCCACAGTGAGCCCAAATATGAACCTAGGGACTTGGCTTGAACAAACTTGAATCTCACCCCCGTATGGATGCTGCATACCAAATATCAAAAGATTCTGATTGGTAGATCTGAAGAAGATGATTTTTAAAGAATATACCTCATACTGCACTAATTTAAACAGTTGGGCTCTCATAGAGAGCCCAAATATGGACCCAGGGATTTGATTTCAATAAACATGTGACACAATCTTCCAAAGATGTTATATGTGAAATCTGAAAGCTTTTGGTACAGTGGTTTGGGAGAAAAGTAGTCTTAAATGTTTTTCCCATTACCCACCGTGTTAAAAAATGCTGACTCGAAGTCCCGAAAAAGTACCCCATCATAAAACTGATAGCAATTTTTTTGGACCATTCCATTCTGTTGGTCCTAAGGAAGCTTCACACCAAATAAGAATTCTCAGTGATGTGAAGTTTTGGAGATATGGGTTTTTTAAATTTTTAGCTCCTGCGGTTCCCATGGGGCGATGGAAAATTCTTTTTTGGCATAAATTAAGTACTTATGACCCAATAAGCCCTCATATCAAATTTTGTTCAAATCAGCCTCTCAGTTTCGAAAATAGAAATTTTGGGCGGGGCAAAAATTCTTGCCCCTCCCATAATGAAGGCAAATATAGATACTTAAAGTTCTCTTCAACAAATCTGAGTTTACACCTCGAAAGGAAGCTGCACACCAAATAATAAGTCTCTGCTACTGCTGGTTCAAGAGAAGAAGATTTTTTAAGAGTGCCTCTGGACATTCTTCAATAATTTGTAATTAAACCAATTTTGAATAACAAATTGAGACCTCCAAAAATAATCTTTTCCTCAACCAGTTGAAGAACAGATTACACTTATTATTGGATAAACAGCCACCAAGGTGTCTCTTGTTAGCTCTCCTAATTCTAAAGCAATAGAACTGAGCAACACATCTATACACCCTGTTTGAGAGACAATGATCCTCTTACTTAATTTATTGTCAATGGGGTGGTACTGTACTATTAAACCCCTTATCACTTGATGGGGGAGCCTTTGTTTTCATTTACATGTGTTCATAAAATGTGGTCATATGCAAATTGACTCTAATAAGCGAATTGATTAATCCACATAGGGCTGATGACATCTATTCTCATCTGTATTTTAATTTTGAAATTAATGACAACTTCAAACAAGAGGCCTGCATCGCCAAGTGCTGCTAATCCCCCCGCACCACCCAATTGGGAAGGGGGAGCATAGGTGGGTTTTTGCCCCACATAAAATCATTCTAAATCGGGCCAAAACCCATCTTGGAGCAAAAAAAAAATTTTTGTGGCCTAACTGACCAGACAGGAGGAGTGAGTGGGAGGAGGGGGGGGGGGGGGAGGGGGCAATTTATTTTTCTGCATGTAATCACTCTAAATCCTTCAAAATGTATTTTTGAGCAAAGAAAAAAAAATGCTTGACACGAGGGTGTGGTCAGAGGAACATAGGTGTAAAAAAAAATTTCCGCATGTACACACTCTAAATCCTTCAAAATGCATTTTGGAGCGAAGAAAAAAAAATTGCCTAATTGGCAACGGGGATGGGAGCTCTGTGTGGTTGGGGTGGGGGTTATAGGAGTCACATTTTTTCGCATGTATTCACTTTAAATCCTTCAAAATTCATTTTGGAGCCCCCCCCAAAAAGGGCCCAATTGGCACCAAGGGAGGTGGGGGGGGGGGGGGGGGAGGGGGGTGCAGGAAGTGCAATAAATCCAACAATTTTCACTGGATAATGGTGGTCATCGAACTTGAGGTAGACATTGTTCCTAAAGAGTTATGTACCAAAAAATTGATATTTGGTTACTAATGTTTAAGTTATTCCATAAACAAGGGGGCATGGTGGCGTTGCGGTAACTGGTTCTCGTCAGATCACCAAAGTTAAGCAACGTCGAGTCCGGTTAGTCCTTGGATGGGTGACCGTCTGAGCAATCGATTTGGACTCCCGTGTTGTGTCCTTGGGCAAGACACTTAACCCCGACTGTCCATATGGGGGCACGATGACGCCGTGTACTAAGGCGTACTGCACGTCAATGGTGCACATGTCTTCAACCAATCTAACCCTGCCTGTGCTGCGGAACGGAGTTACGAAGTTGAGGAGCTGGCAGCAGCTCGGCATTGCTCGGTGGTTCTCGCCAGATACACCGGCTTCCTCCACCCGTAAAACTGTCACGGTCATGATTAGCCATTGTGCATAAGTATGTGACCTTAAACACCAATAAATAAATAAATATATTATATAAACAAGCATTAAACAATATTTTTTAACAAAGAGCAATAACTCTCATAATTTTCATAGACATAGCCATTGTTGCAAAAGAGACATATCCCCCAAAAAATTTAAATCTGTTAACTATTGTTCAAGTTGCCATAAACAAAGATTTGGACGGATGGTCGATATGACAGATGGATGGACTGACGGATGGAGCTCTACACTATATCCCTCCTTTGCGGGGAGATGATAACAAATGGGCAACAGGCGACGATGAACTGTGATAAACTATCAATTGTAATTAGGCTTTTCCCTCTGGAAAAGACTCTTGTTATTCTACGGATTATTTTTTTTTGGGGGGGGGGGGGGGGGGGGGGGGGTTCACACATTTTGTCCGCACGATTCAGAAGCCATTTTCGAACCGATTTTCATGAAATTAGACGGTCACAAAATCTAAAAATGTACCAAAGCGGAATTTTCGATTTAACCCTCATTTCGTCAAAATTGGCAAAAAACTGCCAAAATTGGGGTTTGTAGGCACTTTCTTGAAACACGTCTTGTAGATTTTTTTTAAACATTCATCATTATTAGACCTGTCTGTAACACGACCTTTGATTCACCATGCATATGGTAACCTTCCACAGGCTGCCAAGCATCAAAATTTTGATGAAATGGGACGGTTTCAGGCCTCCACAGCACACAAACGATACACGAGAGGTAAACATAGCTTCCTTTATTGAAAGTGGAATTCACTGAGGATCATTTTTGTAAGTAATAAGGGTGTTCAAAAAACCAAGCGTTAGCCCGTTTTGGGCTGGTTAAACAGCAATACCCCCATAAAGCTAAAAAATTCATGTTTTCCATGGATTTCTCTAAACGAGTCTTGTAGATTTTCAAGAAAAATTTGTCAATCCCAGGCCTTGGTGTGACAATAGAAGTTGCAGGGACAAAATACTGTGGTGAGCATTTGTTAACCCTCCACGGGCTGCTAAAAGTAAAAATTGTGAAAAAATGGGCCATTTTTGGATGCCAACAGCACCCAAGAAAAGTGCCTTCTTTTATCGAGCGCACAATCTATACAGAAACATTTTTGTAAGTAGTAAGGGTATTCAAAAGTCAAAGTCTTAACCCATTTTGGGCAAGCTAAAGAGAGAGACCCCTTAAAATTCTCATTTTCTGTGGATTTCTCTAAAAACATCCTGTAGGTTTTCAAGAAAAATTGACTACTCGCATGTCTTTGTGTGACATTACAAATTGCATGGACAAAATATTCTGGTGAGTGTTTATTAACCCTCTACAGGCTGCCAAGCATCATAATTTTGTTGAAATGGGCTGTTTTCGGACACGCACAGCACCCAACGTGTACCTGAGAAACAGACA
Organism: Pictodentalium vernedei; assembly: GCA_031216915.1. Classification (NCBI taxonomy): domain Eukaryota; kingdom Metazoa; phylum Mollusca; class Scaphopoda; order Dentaliida; family Dentaliidae; genus Pictodentalium; species Pictodentalium vernedei. The sequence goes on from CM062293.1 coordinate 273,843,444, forward strand.
TAATCTCCTTTGTTGGAAGTGGAATTCACCGAGGACCATTTTTGTAAGTAATAAGGGTATTCAAAACAAGAGGCCCCAAGGGGCCTGAGGGCGCTCACCTGACATGGTAGCCTAAATATCAACCCAGAGAATTGATTTCAACAAGTTGCATCTGCTCCTCCTAAGAAAAGCTTATACCAAATATCCAAAGATTCTGACCAGTGGATCTAAAAAAAAAAGATTTTTAAAGAATATTCCTCATATTGAACTAAGTTATAATTCAGGCTCCCACAGGGAGCCCATATATGAACCCAGGGACTTGGTTTTAACAAACTTGAATCTCACCCACCTAAGGATGCTGCACACCAAATATCAAAACATTCCGACTGCTGGATCTGAAAAAGAAGATTTTTAAAGAAAATTCCTCATTTTGAACTAAGTTACAATTCGAGCTCCCACAGTGAGTCCAAATATGGACCTAGGGACATGGCTTGAACAAACTTGAATCGCACCCCCTAAGGATGTTGCATACCAAATATCAAAACATTCCGACTGATGGATCTGAAGAAGATTTTTAAAGAAAATTCCTCATTTTGAACTAAGTTGTCATTCGGGCTACCACAGTGAGCCCAAATATGAACCCAGGGACTTGGCTTGAACAAACTTGAATCTCACCCCCCTAAGCATGGTGCATACCCAATATCAGAAGATTCTGCCTGCTGGATCTTGAGAAGATTTTCAAAGAAATTTGCCTGAAATGGCCCTATACTGAGCCCAAATATAAACCCAGGGGGCCGATTTGAACAAACTTGAATCAGATCCACCCCACAATGTTGCATACCAAATATCAAAAGATTCTGCCTGCTCGATCTGGAGAAGAAGATTTTTAAAGAAATTTGCCTGAAATGCACTGAGTTCGAATACAGGCTTCTATAGTGAGCCCAAATATGAATCCAGGGGGACCAATTTGAACAAACTTGAATCAGATCCACCCCACAATGTTGCATACCAAATATCAAAACATTCTGCCTGCTGGATCTGGAGAAGAATATTTTTTAAGAAATTTGCCTGAAATGCACTAAGTTCAAATTTGGGATCCTATACTGAGCCCAAATATAAACCCAGGTGGGCCGATTTGAACAAACTTGAATCAGATCCACCCCACAATGTTGCTTACCAAATATGAAAAGATTCTTCCTGCTGGATCTGGAGAAGAAGATTTTTTAAGAAATTTGCCTGAAATGCACTAAGTTCGAATTTGAGCTTCTATAGTGAGCACAAATATGAATCTAGGAAGCCAATTTGACCAAACTTGAATCAGATCCACCCCACAATATTGCATACCAAATATCAAAAGATTCTGCCTGCTGGATCTGGAGAAGAAGATTTTCAAAGAAATTTGCCTGAAATGGCCCGTATACTGAGCCCAAATATAAACCCAGGGGGCCGATTTGAACAAACTTGAATCAGATCCACCCCACAATGTTGCATACCAAATATCAAAAGATTCTGCCTGCTCAATCTGGAGAAGAAGATTTTTTAAGAAATTTGCCTGAAATGCACTGAGTTCGAATTCGGGCTTCTATAGTGAGCCCAAATATGAATCCAGGCGGCCGATTTGAACGAACTTGAATCAGATCCACCCCACAATGTTGCTTACGAAATATGAAAAGATTCTGCCTGCTGGATCTGGAAAAGAAGATTTTTTTAAGAAATTTGCCTGAAATGCACTAAGTTCAAATTTGAGCTTCTATAGTGAGCACAAATATGAATCTAGGAAGTCGATTCGAACAAACTTGAATCAGATCCACCCCACAATACTGCATACCAAATATCAAAAGATTCTGCCTGCTGGATCTGGAGAAGAAGATTTTTTAAGAAATTTGCCTGAAATGCATTAAGTTCGAATTCAAGCTTCTATAATGAGCCCAAATATGAATCTAGGGAGCCGATTTGAACAAATTTGCATCAGATCCATCCCACAATGACTCAAACCAAATATCAAAAGATTCTGCCTGCTGGATCTGGAGAAGAAGATTTTTTAAGAAATTTGCCTGAAATGCACTAAGTTCAAATTTGGGCTCCTATACTGAGCCCAAATATAAACCCAGGGGGCCGATTTGAACAAACTTGAATCAGATCCACCCCACAATGTTGCTTACCAAATATAAAAAGATTCTGCCTGCTGGATCTGGAGAAGAAGATTTTTAAAGAAATTTGCCTGAAATGCACTAAGTTCGAATTCAAGCTTCTATAGTGAGCCCAAATATGAATCTAGGAAGCCGATTTGAACAAACTTGAATCAGATCTACCCCACAATGTTGCATACCAAATATCAAAAGATTCTGCCTGCTAGATCTGGAGAAGAAGATTTTTTAATAAATTTGACTGAAATGCACTAAGTTCGAATTCGGGCTTCTATAGTAAGCCCGAATATGAATCCAGGAGGCCGATTTGAACAAACTTGAATCAGATCCACCCTGCAATGTTGCATACCAAATATGAAAAGATTCTGCCTGCTGGATCTGGAGAAGAAGATTTTTGAAGAAATTTGCCCGAAATGCACTAAGTTCAAATTCGAGCTTCTATAGTAAGCCCAGATATGAATCTAGGGAGCTGATTTGAACAAACTTGAATCAGATCCACCCCACAATGTTGCATACCAAATATCAAAAGATTCTGCCTGCTGGATCTGGAGAAGAAGATTTTAAAAGAAATTTGCCTGAAATGCACTAAGTTCGAAATCGGGCTCCTATACCGAGCCCAAATATGAACCCAGGGGGCCGATTTGAACAAACTTGAATCAGATCCACCCTACAATATTGCATACCAAATATCAAAAGATTCTGCCTGCTGGATCTGGAGAAGAAGATTTTTTAATGTTTTTCCCATTGCCTACAGTGTTAAAAAGTGCTAACTCAGCACTTTTTCAAAGTCCTGAAAAAAGTACCTTGTGATCAAACCGATAGGGATTTTTTTACCCATTCTATTCTACTGGATAAAAGTAAGCTTTATACAAAATAAGAATTCTCTGTGCCGTGTAGTTTTGGAGATATGGCAGTTTTAAGGTTTTTCCTATTTTTAGCTCCTGAGGTTTCCACGGGGCAATGAGAAAAATTTTTTTTGCATCAATCAACTTCTTATGACCCATTATCATCGCTTATCAAATTTGGTTCAAATCAACCTCACCGTTCAGAAAATAGAAATTTTAGGCATGGCCAAAATTTTTGCCCCTCCCATAACGAAGGCAAATAATGCCCGACAAACTTCTCTTGAACAAACTTGATTCTAAACCTCAAAAGGACTCTGTATACCACATATCAAATCTCTGCTACTGGTGGTTCATTAGAAGAAGATTTTCAAAAAATTTGGCCTTTTTTTCCCCACACCTCTGCTCAATATGAGCCAAAACCTAATTTGGATAAAAATCAAAATGCCCCTATATAACCACCACTTACATGAAATTTAATTAAAATGTGGCCAGTGGTTTAGGAGAAAGAGGCTCAAACACCACCTTCACACAGGATGACGGATGACGGACGAAGAGTGATAAGAAAAGCTCACCCTGACTTTCAGTCAGGTGAGCTAAAAACCAAGCGTTAACCCCTTTTGTGGTTGTTAATAGTGATACCCATCAAAAGCTTAAAAATTTATGTTTTCCCTGGATTTCTTTACAAACATCTGGTAGGGTTTTCAAGAGAAAATGGCCATTGATAGGTCTTGGTGTCACATTACCAGTTGATTGGATAAATTATTCCGGTAAGCATTTGTTAACCCTCCATGAGTTGTTAAATGTCAAAATTTTGAAACTTAGATGTCAGTCTTCCATGGAAGACGTGTGTCGCCTGCACTATATTTTAATATTTCAGACAGAATTCTAAGTGGAAAAGGGGAATAACTCTGGAAAAAATAAAGCGGATCGAAAAATAAAATAGGAGGTGCACAATGCCATTATGTGATTAAGAATCACTGAAAGTTTCATCAAAATCCATTCATAGGTTAAAGAGGAATGGCGGATAAAAGAAAGTGTGCCACAGTCGACGAGGACGACGATGCAAGACGGCAAAAGTAATCCCTATATGTCGCTCCCCACTTCGTGGGGCGGCGACACAAAAATAGTCTGTTTTTGGACACCAACAGCATCAAATAGGAATGCAACAGAGAAGCATAACCCCTTTTACCGGATGCAAAACTGACAGGAAAACATTTTTGTAAGTAGTAAGTGTATTCAAAAATCGAGGTATTAACCCATTTTTGACTAGTTAAAAGGAGATATACCCCTTAAAAGCTTAAAATTCCAGTTTTCTGTTGATTTCTCAAAAAGAAATTTCAAGAAAAATTGACCATTCGCAGGTCTTAGAGTGACATTACAAGTTGCATGGACAAAATATTTTGGTAAGCATTTGATAACCCTCCAGAGGCTACCAAGCATAGACATTTGGAGAAAATGGGCTGTTCTTGGGCAACCATAACACCAAATGTGTACCTGCGAGATAAACATAACCTCCTTCATTGGAAGTGGAATTCACCAACGATCATTTTTGTAAGTAATGAAGGTATTCACAAAACCAAGCATTGACCCGTTTAGGGCTGGTTACAGAGCGATACCCCTCAAAAGGTTAAAAATTCATGTTATCTGAGGATTTCTCTAAAAACATCTCGTAGATTTTCAAAAAAAATTGACTACTCGCAGGTCTTTCTGTGACATTACAAGTTGCATGGACAAAATATTCCGGTGAGCATGTATTTAACCCTTTACAGGCTGCCAAGCATCGTAATTTTGTTGAAATGGGCTGTTTTTGGACACACACACAGCACCCTACGTGTACCTGAGAAATAAACATAATCTCCTTTGTTGGAATTGGAATTCACTGAGAACCATTTCTGTAAGTAATAAGGGTATTCAAAAAAACCAAGCGTTAACCCCTTTTGTGGTTTTTAATAGTGATACCCATCAAAAGCTTAAAAATCTATGTTTTCCCAGGATTTCTTTACAAACATCTGGTAGGGTTTTCAAGAGAAAATGGCCATTGATAGGTCTTGGTGTCACATTATCAGTTGATTGGATAAATTATTCCGGTAAGCATTTGTTAACCCTCCATGGGCTGCTAAATGTCAAACTTTTGAAAAATGAAAGTGTCAATGACACTGTAGCTCAACTTGTCAAGACAAAGACATGTACATGTATAGTATGTGACACAGCAATGACAAACATCTAGGTAATGACCTGATAACAAAGGTACATATAAAGTATTGTAACGGTCTGTACATGAATACTGACCGTTGCCTGTAACAAATGTATAGGTAAAGTATTGTAAAGGTGGGTGACAGTCAGATGCTGAACTAGAAAAAATCTTTGAGTCCCTGATTGGACCTAATTTCGGTACAAAATGGCCACTGGCAGCCATCTTGAATTTTGGACCGTACCCAGAAACACTCATTCTCATCCCAAGGAGATAACAAAGGTACCCAAGAAGTTTTGTGAAGATCGGTTCATAAATACAGCCTCTACCCTGAGCCGTATTGACATGTGTGCTTACATTGTGTAAGTAGCACTGAATAAATCAAAGTTCATCTAATTTGCATAATTTCGGCACGAAAAAAAACCCTTTACAATATGTGATGTATTCCATGTTACTAAACATTCATACAAAAATTTATTCAAATCAGAACTTTCATACAGAAGTTCTATACAAAAGACTGATTGCACTAATTTTGGTACAAAATGGCTGCTGGTGGCCATCTTGAATTTCGGACCACACCCAAAAACACTCGCTCTCATCCCACGGTGATAACAAAGGTACCCAAGAAGTTTCGTAAAGATTGGTTCATAAATATGGCCTCTAGTCTGAGCTGTATAGAAGATGTGTACAAAAAACTGATTAGACCTAATTTCGGTACAAAATGGCCACTGGCAGCCATCTTGAATTTTAGACCGCACCCAGAAACACTCGTTCTCGTCCCAAGGTGATAACAAAGGTACCCAAGACATTTCGTGAAGATCAGTTCATAAATACAGACTCTAGTCTGAGCCGTATTGACATGTGTACTTACTGTGTGTAAGTCGCACTGAAAAAATCAAAGTTCATCTAATTTGCATAATTTCTGCACGAGAAAAAAACCCGTATTATATGTGATGCATCCCATGGTACTAAACATTCACACAAAATAATTATTCAAATCAGGGCTTTCATATGGAAGTTCTGTGCAAAAATCTGATTGCACCTAATTTTGTACAAAATGGCTGCCATCGGCCATCTTGAATTTCGGACCGGACCCAAAAACACTCGTTCTCGTCCCACGGTGATACCAAAGGTACCCAAGAAGTTTCGTAAAGATCGGTTCATAAATACGGCCTCTAGCCCAAGCCGTATTGGCATTTGCACTTACAGTGCTGAAAGTAACCCCAAAAAACATCAAAATTAGTCTAATTTGCACAATTTACGTACAAGAAAAAAACCCGTATTATATGTGATGTATCCCATGGTACTAAACATTCATACAAAAAATTATTCAAATCAGAGCTTTCATATGGAAGTTCTGTACAAACAACAGATTTCTGCATCGTCGGTACAAAATGGCGGCTGGCAGCCATCTTGAATTTCGGACCGCACCCAAAAACACTCGTTCTCGTCCCACGGTCATAACAAAGGTACCCAAGAAGTTTCGTAAAGATCGGTTCATAAATACGACCTCTAGCCCGAGCCATAGCCAATTGTTGACGTACGCATGTACGGACAGACGGACAGACAGACAGACGGACGACGGGCCATGACAATAGCTCAAATTTGACTTCGTCAAAGTTGAGCTAAAAATAGACTGTTTTTGGACACCAACAACATCAAATGGGAATGCAACAGAGAAGCATAACTTGTTTTACCGGATGCAAAACTGATAGGGAAACATTTTTGTAAGTAGTAAAGGTATTCAAAAATTGAGGTCTTAACCCATTTTTGACTGGTTAAGGAAATATATCCCTAAAAAGATTAAAATTCCAGTTTTCTGTGGATTTCTACAAAAACATTTTTAAGAAAAATTGACCATTCGCAGGTCTTGGAGTGACATTATAAGTGGCATGGACAAAATATCCATGTAAGCATTTGTTATCCCTCCCGAGGAAGCTAAGCATAGACATTTTGAGAAAATGGGCTGTTCTTGGGCACCTATAACACCCAATGTGTACCCACAAGATAAACATAACCTCCCTCATTAGAAGTGGAATTCACCGAGGATCATTTTTGTAAGTAATGAAGGTATTCACAAAACCAAGCATTAACCCGTTTAGGGCTGGTTACAGAGCGATACCTCTCTAAAGGTTAAAAATTAAAGACAGACAGCCCATGCCATGTATGCTGCCTATATAACCTGTAAAACTGAACCCCCCTGCCCCCCCCCCCCCCCCCCCCCCCACTAAATCCCACTAAATGTACTGCGAGAGGAGGGCTGTCAGACTCGACCACCTGACCTCATTAGATAACACTCCTTCGTCGTATTTAGCAGCATGGATTTCCCCAAGAAGCAAAGATAAAAATACGTCCGCGGAAAATAATACCAATTATTTTATTCAGTGTGAATTTTGTCCGTATACAAAATTTCTCACCCACATACACTTAAGAATGATTCAATGATACGATTGGACATATTCCTCTCATAAAACGTGAAAAAAGACTTGATTTATTGCATTTTAGGAATGCACATGTATATTTTTAGAAGATTTTCTGTCTGTTATTAATCTTCGGCATTAATCTTTGATCTCGTTTGGGATGATCAGTAATTAACACCTTTTCGTTAAGAGTTATCGAAATTGAAAATGAAAAAAATAATCCAATTTCACTAAAACCTTTTGCAGAATCGAGTTTTTCAGAAAACTCTGTCACGATTGCATGTGTCATTTTCAAAATTTCAATCAGTAATCATGAAACTATAAATATGTATTTGGCAATAACAAAATTGAAAGCATGTCGGCCAAACTTGCATGACTTCAGAACTTGATTCGGGTAAAATACTGCGATGATGCACTGAAAGGACGAGAGTAAGGAACGCTGATATCGAAGTAGTAAAATCAAGTTTATATTTGCAGCGTTACTGCAAATAGGTTTCCCGTTGTTTCTTGTTAAAATGTTGTTTCCGTCAAGGCCAAGTACCATAGAACATTTGGAATACTGGACAATGGGAAATGGACACCTGCCCCATGAACAACTGCCTCCTATTAAAATTAATTAGCAGGGACATCTGCTCCCCCCCATCGCCCTGCTGTTTTTTTTTTACCTAGGGCACCTGCCCCCTGCTGTTTTTTTTTTACCTGGGACACGTGCCCCTCTGCTGTTTTTTTCACCAAGTTTGTTTGCTAACGGGCCTCACCCCCATTGACCTTTCTATCTATAGAAGCACCTGAACCGACGGGGAGAGGGCATTGTTGCCAGCATAGCTGGCATACTGCCCTGGGGAACGAGCCCCCAAAATACGGGTTGCCCTGCCCGCCCATGCTCCCGGTGGCCCTGCGAAGCACCTCTAGTTGTCGTTATGTTAGATGTTGGGAGAATAAAGTAAAAATAAGTTTTTAGCGAGCCAAAATTCTGGCGGGGTATGATGTGGGTGCTAGATTTGAAAAGTCTGAAATGCAATTCATAGGATGGGGAGCAGAGCATAACTGAGAAGTATCGGTGGTCGATATATGATTTCCAGTGAATCCTCTCCATCACGAACTCAAATGTAATTGTATATTTATTTATTATCAAGAATAACCGCCCATAAGTTCCACTCCCACTGTGTCTCGTTTCATCGGTCAATTCCACGGAGTCCCACGCCATCCATCGACGTGCAGTATGCCTTAGTACATGGCGGCATCGTGCCCCCATGAGGATAATCGGTGTTAAGTGCCTTGCCCACTGACACAACGCGGGAGTCCGAATTGATCGCTCGGACGGTCACCCAGGCTCGACGTTGCTTAACTTAGGTGATCTGACGAGAACTGGTTAACACAACGCCACTGCCCCCCGCCACTGCATGATAAGAAAGCAGTAAATAACGTTAGCTACAATGGGATCATTTACTTATAATATCAAATACAGTATTGACACTATAGCATTTCCTCGACAGTGGGTCCAGGTATATACTGGTCTGTAAAACGGCTATACACTGCCCATCCTCCACCCCAGGGTGGTGACGTGGCAATATATAGCCATCTTACAGATGCTATGTTGTGCCTAAGGAACCTTACAATAAAAGGGGAAGTTCCCCAATATGGGAAGGGGTGCAGGTATATTTAATACTCTGTAAGCCAGTTATCAAATGCAGTGGTAGCGCCAACATTTCCCCGGAAGTGGGGCTAGGTATATACTAGTTTGTAAGACGGCTATACTGCCCATCCTCCATCCCGGCCTATATTTTATTTACACAGATGTACGAACAACACTTCCTATTTATATATGTAATTATTTTTGTCTATAACTTCATGTTTCTCGTTGTTGTCAATAACTGTAGAAGGTGTGAAAAGATGACGTAATGATGCATAACAACTGTGGTCGAATAGGAGATAATTGATACAGGGACACATGACATGCTTTAGAACTTAAAGTTCACATTTTCTGTGGATATGTTCAAGTGGTTCTTACAGATTTTCAAGAACAAATAAACTCTGGAGAAGAATTATTCTCCCAAGCCTTCATTAACCCTCCACAACCTGTCAAATATCGAAAGTTTAGATAAATTTGAGATATAATGAGCTATTTGCATTAGACGCTGAATCTCAGACGCGGATAGTTATCTTAACCCTCTCCACCAACAATTATGTTTTAACCAGAACTTTCTTTTATCACACTGGATTATTTGAGACTATTACACCCTCTTTTCACAAGGCATCAATAAAAAATACTTTAGTGATGCAATTAATAACAATTCTTCAGACACTCCAGGGTCATAAAAAATCATGGAATCTAGTGTTCTCCCTGGATTCTCTGAAAATAATTTGTAGATTTTTAAGAAAAAATGGCCATTCACAGTTCTTGGTGTGACATTACAAGTTGCATGTAAAAATATTCCTGTTAGCACTTGTTAACTCTCTACCAACTGCCAGACATCAATATTTTGGACATATAAGTTAAAATGGACCATTTTAAAATAGCCACAGCACACGATGGGTATGTGTCAAACAAACATAACTCCTTTTGTTGGTCATTAACTTGTCAGACGATATTGATATTAACCCTCTCCTCCATTAATGATGGTTTGTACCTAAACATTTTTTTATCAAACTGAGTCATTCGAGACTACAATACCCACCTTTGTCATAACATCAATAAAGGAACTCCAGTGAGACAGTTAAAACAAATCATCAGACACACTGTCTTCATGAAAAATCATGGAATCTAATCTGGAAAAACCATGATTCTCCAGAATCATAAAGTCTAGTTTGAGACTACTATACTCACCTTTCTCATAACATCAATGAAGGAACTTCAGTGAGACAGTTAAAAACAATTCATCAGACACTGTGGGGGTTATAAAAAATCATGGAACCTCATCAGGAAAAGCCATGATTCTCCAGAATCATAAAGTCTAGTATATTCATGTTTTTGTGTTGTTATATGTGATCTGATGTGCTATATTTTATTTATATATTTATATTTATTGGCGTTTAAGGTCACATACTTTGCAATGGCTAATCATAACCACAACATGGAGATAAAATCAAGGTCAGTCAATCGTTTATACCCCATGTTACCTATTTTAGTGGACTAGCATCCCAAGCATTAGTGACTGGGTCCTATTTTACCAGTGAAACAGAGCTTGTTGCTATATTTTACTTTGTGTGAGTCACAAATGATCTGATATATGTGCTTCATGATTATGGTGAAGTGCAATTCTAAATTTGGGAGAGGGTGTTCATAAATTGTAATTTTTCTCTCATTATTTTGGACAATTTCAGTTTGTTTATGGAAATTTGACGCTTTCAATAAGGAATCCTAAAGCTGGAGGTTTTTGACCCAGAAAAAAAGTCCAAAAGTAGTATAGCATGTACCAGATCATGTCTCATTATCTGGAGTTTTGGGGGCAGCTAGTGTTAAATTCCCATAGGAACCGGAGCTTTGGGGGAGCAAGTAGTAAAACTTTGGCTCCATCCAGCTAGATCCAGCAAGTGGTGTATGTACTGTGTATATAGTATGCTGTGGTATAAATATTGACATATGTCTGGATACTGATTGGGGAATATAGTACGGGTATGATGGAAAATTGATGGGAAAGCTAAGATTTTTCTTGAAGGTTTTCCTGCGAAACAGTTGACGTTGCCTATGACATCATGATGTGCTTGTGACATCATAATAGAGATGTTGACCGCTGTTGATGTCCACTGTACAATCTGACATAATGTTGTTCGGGTTAGGCTGTGTTGGGCTTCTCGTACTGGACTGATATGGTAGTATAGTATGGGCAGTATATACCCCCATAGGTTCCCTGTTAGCTCATGGTACTATTAAACCACCTAATGCTATATACTATCCTGTGACTGTTATAGGTAGTACATAATGCTGTCAGGTGGTATTGTGTTTGTAATACATGGTCATCTAGTGCAGTACTGAAAGGTAGTAGAATGGTTTAGAATGGTAGTATAGAATGTAAGGTCTGTACCCATGTAGGCCTACTGTTAGCCTTTAGTACTATTGTTCCACTCAAGGTGTAATACTGCCCTACAGTTGGTAAGGTGGGACATAATGTTAGGCCAAGCAGTATTGCAGGTGGAGGTAATGCCTGGTATTTTAGAACAGTGGTATAGTATGGGTAGCATATACCCCAGTAGGTTCCATCTTAACCACTGGACCTATTAACCTACCAGATGCTTTTGTATTATCCTGTGACTGGTATAGGTAGTATGTTAAGCTTAGTCAGGTGGTATTGCGATGTGTGGGGGGGGGGGGGGGGGATGGGGGGGGGGGGATAGTAATGCATGGGTGTCTAGTACAGTATTGTAGGATGTACAGTCTGTACCCCCACTGGTTAAATGTTAGGCCTTTGTATTATCCTGTGACTGGTATAGGTAGTATGTTAAGCTTAGTCAGGTGGTATTGCGATGTGGGGGGGGGGGGGGGGGGTGGGTGGGGGGGGGGGGGATGGTAATGCATGGGTGTCTAGTACAGTATTGTAGGATGTACAGTCTGTACCCCGACTGGTTAAATGTTAGTATTGGTACCTCTATCCTTCTAAGGCATTGTGCAGGCCCACAAATGGTATAGGTTGTACGTAATGCTATGTCACGCAATGTTGTGGGGTATGTATGGTTGTCAAGTGTGGTAATTTAGGGCATACTGTATGTTCCCTGTTGTTCTACTAGTCTTGTGGTGTGGTGGCGTTGTCAAGTATGGTAGTATAGGATGTACTGTAGGTACCCTGTTAGACAACTGTTATTCCTTAGTACTAAACAACCACATAATGGGTTGTAATATCCCATGGGTCATTCAGAATACTAGGTCATCTGGTTCTGTAGCATATGCTTGGTTTCTAATATCGTCAGAGAGTATGGATGGACATTCTAAGATTTTGCCAAGAACAGAGGTCATAATCCGATATAGCTAGCAAGCCTGTAGCTGTAGTAGTGTTACAAGTCAGTAGTAATCATACAATGCTGTCAAGGTGGTAGAGGACTATATAGTATTGGGTAAAATCGTGAACGTTAATCATAGGATAGATAAGAGAAGTCGTAGTAGAAGCCAATGGTAAAACTACCTGTATTGGAGTTTGGAATCCCACTTATGGAATCCCTTTTATGGGATCAATCCCTATTTTTGAGGTATGTGTTTATGTGCTGCAGGTTTTATGCGCACATTGTGCATTTTCATATAAGCCCATATCAGCACATCTGACATGTGCTTATGTGCTGCATGCAATGTGTACACATTGCTATACATTGTGCACTACCACACAAACACTTTCCACCAAACATCAATTTCGTGGAAACCCTAATTCCCAACTATGCATCAAGAACCCCTTTTTCATCACATGTGCCCATGTGCTGTGTGCAGACTGTGCATTTTCACATATTTACACAGGCTGTCTACCAGGCTACATGGGTGATGGAAAACTGTAGTATTGGTTGTCTACAGTGATAGCTGATCATAGGACAGATGATGGTGACTATGGGTAAGCCAGCAGTGGAGGTCCAAGACCTATGAAGGCCATGGTGTGGTCAAGAAGCCAGGCACCTTACTCGGAGCAATAACTATCTTCAGACAGATATCCTTGAAAATGTCTTCTCGAAAAGGTAACTTCCAATAGCTAACCTCCAAATGGCTGCCTAATCTACATTCCCTTGAAATGAAAATGATAAAACATTGAAGGTGTCAATGGCACTGCAGCCCAACTTGTCCAAGAAGGGACTGAACTAAACAGAAATTAAGCTCCAGTAATGCCAAGTCATTCCATCAAGCATCAAATCTACATATGAAATCTGAAAAAGATCAGGTGAGGGATGTGACTTGTACCAAAGGAACTGTTGACAATATATATGCCAAATCCAAGATGGCCAAATGCAGCTATGTTTTGGAACGAAGTTCAGAAAAATGATAGATCCCATGTAGTCATCACACCAAACCAACATATGAAATTTGAAAAAAATCAGGTGAGAGATGTGGCCTGTAGGGTGTGCTAATGGAAGCTCCCATCTATACATTGCCCCAAAGCCACATATGATGAAATTTGGAACTTATTGGGTAGAGATGTGGCCTGTACCGTGTGCCAATGGAATTGTTGACAATTTATGGGCCAAATCCAATATAGCTGCTAGTGGCCATGTTTTTCCAAGGAAATTCAGAAAAATTCTATAGCGCCCAACTCGACATCACACCAAAGCTACATATGAAATTTGAAAAAGATTGGATGAGAGATGTGGCCTGTAGGGTGTGCCAATGGAATTGTTGACGATTTATATGCCAAATCTAAGATGGCCACTGGTGGTCCTGTTCTTCAACGAAATTCGAAAAAATTCAATAGCTCCCATCCAGACATTGCCCCAAAGACACAAATGAAATCTGGAACTGATTGGGTGAGAGATGTGGCCTTTAGGGTGTGCAATTGGAATTGTTGACAATTTATGTGTCCAATCAAAGATGGCTGCTTGCAGCCATGTTTTTCAACGAAATGCAGAACAATTCGATATCACCTATCTAGACATCACACCAAACCTACATAAGAAATTTTAAAAAGATCAAATGAGAAATGCTGCCTGTAGGGTGGGCTAATGGAATTGCTGATAATTTATGTGCCAAATCCTAGACGGCCACTGCCAGCCATGTTTTTCAATGAGATACAAAAACATTTGATAACTCCCATCTAGACATCACACCAAAGCAACATATGAAATTTGAACTAAAGGTGTGACTGTCCCAGATGGGTCTGTCCATACCCCACCGATGATTATTCTAAGATGAAAAGTGGCACAACTCTGGTAAAAAAGTCTGATCGAAACTATAATCACAGGTGCACAGGTTCCCATGGTAGTGAACATCCTTACCAAGTTTCAAAGGAATCGACTAATAAACATCGGAGAAAATCTCCAGACAAAATTTAGGCATTCTAAGAAGAAAAGGGGCATAACTCTGTCAAGAAAAGTCCGATCGAAACTATAATCACCGGTGCCAGGTTCCCATACTAGTGAACATCCGTACCATGTTTCAAAGAAATTGACCCATAATCATCTGAGAAAAGCTCCAGACAAAATTCTAGGCAATTCAGGAATTTTAAGATGAAAAGGGGCATAGCTCAAGAAAAAAAGTCCGATCAAAACTATGATCGCAGGGGCATAGGATCCCATGGTAGTAAACATCCATACCAGGTTTCAAAGGTATCAACCAATAAACATCTGAGAAAATCTCCTGACAAAATTAAGATATTCTAAGAAAAGGGGTATAACTCTTGACAAAAAAATTCTGATTGTAACTATAATCACAGGTTCACAGGTTCCTATGGTAGTAAACATCCATACCAAGTTTCAAAGGAATCGACCCATAAACATCTGAGAAAATCTCCAGACAATATTCTAGGCCTGCTTTTTCAAGTCGAAAAGGGGCATAATTCTGGCAAAAATAATCTCACTGGAACTATAATCGCAGGTGCACAGGTTCCCATGGTGGTGAATATTCATACCAAGTTTCGATTGGTCCATAAATGTCTGAGAAAACTCTGGACAAAATTATGTCTACGGACGGATGGATGGACAGACAGACGGATGGAAGGACAGATGGACAGATAGATGGATGGACGAGGTGATTCCAGTATACCACCCCCAAAGATCGGATGAGAGGTGTGTCCTATTAGGGTGTGCTAATAGAATTGTTGACAATTTATATGCCAAATCCTAGATGGTCAGTGGTGGCCATGTTTTTTAACAAAATCTGGAAAAATTTGATAGAACCCATAAAGACATTACCTCAAAGCCACATATGAAATTTGAAACTGCTCAGGTGAGAAATACGGACTGTAGACTGTGCTAAAGGAACAGTGGATGGACAGAGGTACAGACAGACGACAGAACGCAACCCATCCCAATAGCTCATACCTGATGTTGTCAAGTTGAACTGACAATACAGCTCCAATTTACCTGGCATTAGATTCAACACATGCCTTTATTTAAGATTTCTCCTCTGTGCTTAAGTGCCAAATATGGCACGATACCTTTATAATTTTTCTAACATATGGGAAGACACATACTGAATTTCATTACACATTCGGTCTTCTACTGGTGATGGGCAAATCTAGTTATTGTTGTTTAAGCACCTTTGGCTATCTCATGACCACAACATAGGGATGAAGTCAAGTTTAACAATCATTTATATCTATGCTACCCACTTTAGAAGACTTCCACCCCAGATGTTGGTTCCAGGTCCTATTTTAGTAATAGAGCAGAACTTGTTTACTGCAGTAAACAAGTGGTGATGTGCAATTGTCAATTTGTGAAGTTAATGCATGGTCATGATATGATTTGACATCCAGTATATCCCTTTAATCTCTTCCAGTGTGGATGTATAATGACTGATTCCATTAATTAAGAGTAAAAAATGACCTGACCCCAAACAGCCTAATTCTGACTTTGATCACTTTTTACAGCAATAAAACGAGTGCTCCAATATGCAATCATAGGCAGCCATGACTTTCCTACAAACATCAGCAATGCGACAGGAAGTAGACTGTCTGAGTTTAGGAAAAAAGTATAAAAATCTCCAGGCATTTAAGGCTTAAAAATATAAATTACTAATTACAGTTTCTACCAGAATAAATAAGAATTCCAGCTTCTACCAGTAAAATCTAAGATTTGACCAGATTATTTATTTATTTATTAATTGGTGTTTACGGTCACATAATTCTGCACAATGGCTAATCATGACCATGACAGTTTTATGGGTGGAGGAAGCCGGAGTACCTGGAGAGAACCACTGAGCAACGGCAAGCAATTGTCAGCTCCCCAACATACTAACTCCACACAAGCAGGGTTAGAATTGGTTGAAGACAAGTGCACCATCGACGTGCAGTATGCCTTAGTACACAAAGCCACCGAGCCCCCATGTGGGCAATGGGAGTGAAGTGTCTTCCCCAAGGGCACAATGCGGTTGCCACATGTGGGATTCGAACCGAGGATCTCTTGGCTTGCAGCATGGCACCTCTACCTACTGAGCCACCACACCCCATTTGACTAGATTCCACTTTCTATATCAACAATGACTTGCACCATCACCTTGATTGTACACCAATAGATGTAGAAATATAAATGGTGAAGTTTGTCATATGGATGCACATTATCAAGTAAGTAACCTGATATTTTACCAGTTCATCATGTAATGTGTGTTCAGTAATTTGATGAAAGTTAACGACAAAAAAAGTTTAACATTCACATCAGATTTATTTTCTTCCACTTTAATGAAGTGTATAAAGGAGCAATTCAGAAAACTGGTAGTGCCCTTTCACAAAGAAAATCAGATACAGTTGTTTGCAGCATGCGATACTCAAGAAAAATACTTGTCATCACACTGCTCTTCAAAACTAACTTAGTATTGCCACAGTTGACACTATGGATAATAAGGAATCAGCTGAATAATAAATATATCTGAATTTATCTTACAAGAACATATTTCCTCCAATACAAGTAAAAACATCTAGACAAGATACAAATCTGTATTGAGAATAGCAACTGCAAGTGTGATCATTTGACTCAGAAAGAGAATGTTTTGAACCTGCACTCAATTGGTATCAAGTCATTACACATGTCCAGGCCACCAAGTTGATAACAGTAATTAAATGATAAAGAAATCACCAGATCAACGAAATAAGTTGGACTTGATCATTTTTTGCCATGATGATATTTTTATACACATGTTGGCCTGTCACACTTTAAACATGAAAAATAAAACAAAGGAACACACAGCTGAAAGAAACTTATAAACTTCTACAATAATAGTACAAGTAGAACAATGAATGGGGATTATGTCATGCATAACGCAAGAATGCTATACCATGATGTCATGATCTTCATTCATAAAAAATCAATTTACAGATGTTGAATGTTTGTTTGTTGGTGGTTAACATCACATATTTATGCACCATGGCTAATCGTGACACAACATGGAGATGAAGTCAAGTTTAGTCAATCGTTGATCTAGATGTTGCCTATTTTAGAGGACTTTCACCCCAAGCATTGGTGACTGAGTCCTATTTTACTAGTAAAGCGGAACTGGTTTACCACAGTAAACAAGTGCTGCGTACTTCCCGGGGTTCCCATGGGGAACAGATGTTGAATGATTGTCAAAACAGACGTTGTTAAAAGCTGTATCCAATACCTTCATTATGCAAAAAAGTAAAGCAAGGGAGGAATATTGTAAGATAAATGGGTCATTAATGGATAAATGGGTTTCCGAGATGATGCACTGAAGTCTTGATCTTGCCTCTTGGTCATATATCAACTCGTCCGAATGCACTCGTTGATACTGGTATATGCCCAGAGATGAGGTCTAAACCTCAATACACCATCTTGGAAACCCACATGGTGGTAATAAGCAATATATATTTAGGGAATAAAGAGAAATGCTGAGAAATACGTTCAATGATTTTGTGACAAACTTCCCAACCTGTGAATTCATTTCTCAAAATAGCAGAGAATACATTGAAAAAATATCATTTCCTTACAATTCAGTACAATTTACTTAATTTACTGTAATATAAAAAATTGAGCAAACTTGGCAGCAATTTTAAATAAAATTTGGCTATTTAAGTGTTAACTCAGTCCTCCATTGTCTTATGTGATTGATCTTAAAAAAACACCTGGGCAGATGTAAATGATGTGCATCAATGATTTCTGCAACAGTAGACCTGCAAACATCAAATCAAAATACATGACTTTTGAGGAGTCCGAGCATGGTGGCTACACATTCGACAAGACAATGGCAGTTTGGACAGGTAGTATATGAACAAATTTTTATAAATATATATAATTTGTCTTGTATTTCTCATTGTATACATCAATCAGATTATAAAGAAATATGTTTATCAGTCTCAGTCACATGACAAATGAGAAGAAAACTATATATGACGGATTACTGTATTTTTTAGTAAATTTTGTTTCTTAACATACCTACCACAAATGTTTACAATTGGCTGTAACGTAAGTGCAAGCCCTACTTTGGAACTAACTCAAGCTAATCAACTTTTCCAAATGAGTTGGAAAAGTGGAAGAGTGCAAAAGCACGTAAAAAAAGATCGAAAAGGGGTCGAGCGAGACCGGCACTCGACATTACAGGTACTCTCTCTTGACACCTCTTGCATTTACCGAGTGCATGCGCAACAACCGTGACATCAATTCCGAATTTCCGCTAACGAGAAGTTTGTGATTTAGCGGGGAGGCAACGATATCAAAGATATCCCCAAGGAGGGTGGGCCTCCGGTAAATAATTGTGGAAGGTATATTAAGAAACAAAATTTACTAAAAAATTTTAATTTCTTCTCAACCTACTCACAATTGTTTACAACTGGCTGAATAAACAATAGGAGGAGGTGAATCACATAACCAATACCAACAAGCACAGCTGAAAGAAATGCAAAGAGGGCAGAGAATGACAGCGAAACCTGTAAAAGAAAGAATGAAGAACCTGAAAAGAACAAGGCTGAGCAATGCACAAACCTGAAAATACATATTTAACGAGGGTGCACAACAGCCTGAGGAGCAACGAGAGGGCCTAAAGAAAAAAGGTCCTCAGATTGCTGCAGTAGGTGGCGGAGATAAAAGGAGGAGAAAGTAGAAGCATTCCTCCAGTAAGCCGCATTCATAACATCCCTTAGCGAAACAGAATTGGAGAATGCCCAGGATGTAGAAATGGCACGAACCTCATGAGCATTAAACCGGTTCGAAACAAGATCCGAAGCAGACAAACTGGAATAAGCCAGCTTGATTGCAAGACAGATCCATCTGGAAATAGAATCGGAAGAGATAGACTGCCTCTTAGGGATGAGAGACAGAAAGAATCTCTTCCAAATCCTCCGAATGAATTGCGTGCGATTAATATAAGACTTGATCGCACGAACAGGACAAAGAAGAGGCCTCCGGCCATCGACAGCAGGGAGAGCCGGAATGCAGATGGGAGGAGGTACCGAATCAGGAAGTTGATTCTTGGCCAGAAAAGAGCAATCAGTAGTGAAGGTTACACTGTTAGCCTCATTTCTGAAGGCTGAATCAACAGAAAGCGCATGAAGCTCACTGACACGTCTGGCAGAAGCAAACGCTAGAAGGAAAGCAGTCTTATATGTAAGAAAACGCATATCGGTCTCAGATAAAGGCTTGCATGGCGCTCCTTCCAAACAATGTAACACCCATGCCAAGTTCCATTTGGGTGTAAGACGCAAAACTCGAGGCCTCTTCAGAGAAAAGTGCCGAATCAGTTTGGAGAGAAAGAGATTACGACCGATGCACCACTTTCCCACATAAGAGAAAGTATCTGACAGCACAGACCGATAGCCCTTAATAGTAACAAGCTGGAGGCTCTTGGAGTCAAAAAGGTATACCAGAAAATCCACAATTTGAGCGATTCACAGATTACGGTAATCCACATGTTGAGCTGTACACCAGCGGCAGAAAACCTTCCACTTAGCAGCATAAGTCATGACAGTGGAATGGCGCCGTGATGCAGAAATGAACTCCGCTGTTCGTCTCGAAAAACCTCTATGTCGGAGACAGGACCTGATAAAAGACAGGTGTGAAAGGACAGCTTGCCAGGTTGTTGTGATACTTCCAGGGCCGACCCTGGGAAAGAACATCGTGGCATAGAGGTAGATGAATGGGCCGATCTGCCAACAGAGGCCGCAGCAGATTGATCCACACCCTCTGTGAAGACAGGGGTGCGATCTGAATGAGCCTGCAACTGCAAGCACGAATCTTCGCCAACACCCGAGGAAGAATCGGTGCAGGACGGAAGGCGTGGCTGATCCAACCTGTCCAGTCCAGAGACAGAGCGTCTACCGCAAAGGCTAGTGGATCTGGACAAAGGGAGACAAAGGTCTCTATCTGATGATTCCAGTGAGTGGTGAAAAGGTCGACAAGAGGATGCCCCCAGCGCTTGCAAATCACCTGAAACACCGACAAATGCAGCATCCATTCGGTGGGAAGGACACTGTCGCGTTGGGACAGGGAGTCTGCTAGGACGCTGAGACGTCCGGGAATGTACCGAATGGCCACCCGAGCATTTACGCCCCGCGCCAACAGCAGAAGATCCCGAGATAGCCGATACATGGGAATCGAATGTGTGCCACCTTGATTCCGTATGTAGGCCACCACTGTCGAGTTGTCCGAAAGAAGCAGGACTGTGTGGTCCAACAGGTGAGAGATCCATTGCTGAAAACTCAACAGAAGAGCAAGGAGCTGGTTGATATGAAGGGCCATCTCCTCGCTGTCCCACTCGCCGTGAGTAGACACACAGGGAGGATCCAATGTCGCACCCCAGCCCCGATCGCTGGAATCAGCAGTAAGGATGCGATTGGCCAAAGGAAGATCCAACAGGACACCCTGAGTCAACCAGGGAACATCGGCCCAAGGGTGGAGGGGACAAAGCAGGGACCGAGGAATAGGAAGTTCCAGGTCCAGAGAATCCACATTCGGACACCAATGATCCAACAGGAAGTGTTGGAGATGTCGGACAAACAAGCGACCCAGCAGAATGACATCTGTCACCGAACCGCAAAGGCCCAGCATCTGAAGGAAAGTCCTGGCCAAGACCGAGGAGGATCGGAGCAGGTCCTGAGTCAAGGAGGAAAGGATCATTGCCCAAGCATTGGGAACCGACACCACATTGTGAAGAGTGTCGAAATCCAGTCCCAAACGACGAAATTGCTGAGAAGGAAGGAGATCCGACTTCTCGCAATTGACTCTGAAACCCAGCGACGCCAGTAGGCCAAGCAACCGTCGGACATCGGACAGCAGCATTGTGGTGCAGTTGGAGGATGTCGTCCAGGTAGGTTGACGAAGTCACAGCCGACAGAGTACGGTGAAAAGCAAGCACATGTGACATCAGTCGGGAGAAGGCCCAAGGAGCCAGGTTCAAACCAAATGGGAGAGCTTTGAATTGAAAGACACGATCCTGAAACAAGAACCGAAGGTATTTCTGTGACGCCAGATGAATGAGTACATGGAAATAGGCATCCTTCAGGTCGATACTGGCTGTAAAATCGCCCTGATGAATCAAACGTCGAACCGACCTGAAAGTCTCCATGCTGAAATGAGGTGCTATGATGGACTCGTTCAGGATACTCAGATCGATGACAGGACGAAACTGGCTGTTTTTCTTCGGCACCTTGAAAAGTCTCGAGTAGAACCCCGGAGAAAGGGTGTTCCTGACCACCTCGATCGCCTCTTTGGAGAGGAGATTGTTGATCTCCTGCACCAGAAGGTCCTGATGCTGAGGATCGGAAGGGACCTGAGTCAGGAGGGGCACCCGAGATAAAGAGGGGTGCCGACGGAAGGACAGCCGCAGACCGGATTGGATGACGTCGAGGACCAAAGGGTCCGACGTTATCTCTGTCCAATGGTCGAAAAACAGCGACAGCCTTCCCCCGACTGGAGGCGAATCGAGGTGAGGACCTACATTTGTGGCCTCGACGAGAAACCACCCCCTCGGGAAGCAACAGAGTCCTGAGACTTTCCTCCCGGAGGCTGCAAGTGATCTTGGCCACGCCGGCGTTTCTTCTGGGCAGAAGGAGCGGATGGAGCCAAAGGCGTGGCTGATGCAGCTGGGGCGCTTGGCGGGCCTGGAACGATCACCACCCGCAGCAGCAGGTTGGCCCAGCTGCCGTAACAAAAGCTGGTCCTTCGAATGACGAAGAACCTCACCACGGACAGCTCCCATGGAACCATGGAACAGCTGAGGTCCAACCAAAGAGGCAGACCTCAGAACAGCAGGCTGTTCAGAAGGAAGGGATGGAGAAGTGTCCAACACTGCATCCCAGCGTGCAAGCTCCAAATTAGCCATGCTGCAGGCATGAGCGTGTATCAGGTTCATAAGAGCCTGCGACAAAACACGCAAAGGCGTCTGAGCATCATCAAACTCCCCTGGCAGAAAAAAGGCAGCCAGGGCAGCGACGACGTGGTTCGCGAGAGATAACATGTCCAGCATCTCTCGGGACAGGCACACCATAGATTCAACAACCGACATCGGGAGAACTGCCGACTTAGGCGTAGACAACCCGAGGGAAGAAGAATCTTCGTCCACAATAATCATCCCTTGGAAGACTGGTGGACAGACGGATTCGTAGACATGAAACTGCGATGGAGGCAGAAAAGCATCAGATCGTGAAAAGAAAGAACTCTTCAGAGCCTTGGAATGCATTTTGATGTCCAGGCCCTGGAAGGACTCAACAACCTGAGCTGCTTGCAGAGGGCGCAAAACCCCAGAGCTAGAAGGCTCAAAAGGGTTGTGGCGCACCCACTGAGGACCGCAGCCGGACGGTCACTGATGGCTGGTCTGGAAGCTGAATGTCTGGCAATAAGCCAAAGAAAAATCTAAAGCCTGACCCAAGACTGACAAGGGAGGCCCGTTGCCTTCAAACAAATCATCATCCTCTGTGGCAGAAGAGACGTAGGCCAATTCGGGCTGACCAACGGAAACCTCCTGTGAATGCTGAACAGCATCCAAGGGCCAGGCGAGGAATCTCTGTGACCGACCAAAGGAGGCTGTGCCTCAGGAGATACAGGGAAGCCAACTTGAGGGTTGCTAGAAAGCAACCGGGTGAGAGCCAGAACAGCCTGCCTCAGCTCACCCTGAGAATCTGTCGTAGCAGCCACGTCCGACGGAGTGTCTTCCCAATGGACCCTTCTAGAAGAAGAACCCAAATCCTCAGAAGGGACCGATGACGAACGTCGATCAGCAGACAGAGTAGGGAGACAGTGCGAAGAAACCGGAGGACAGACCAAAGAGTGATGCCCAAGGGCATTCACTGACCTCTGCAAAACAGAAAGCCCTCTAGAGAGACCGATGGCGTACGTAGATCAGTAGATGGACCTGGGACTTGATGAGAAGACACCGGAGGATTGTCCCAAGAATGACAGGAACCTGCCATTGGCCTCTGCGCGACAGAAGGCCCCAACTGCCCATCCTCTGAGACCGACGACAAGCATCGATCGACAGCTAGACTTGGGACACAGTGAGAAATCACCGGAGGAAGGTCCCAAGAGTGACAGCTAACAGGACCCGCCACTGGCCTCTGCCGAACAGCAGGCCCTGGATGCCAATGTCCCAGCCCCATCCTGCTAGTCGGCTCACCAGCAGGGGAAGGCGGAACAACAAACGATTCGCTCGAGGCATGAGGAATCGCTGCCAAAGCGACCGAGCGTCCCAACCAACCAGGAGCAAACCTAGCCAGATGAGAAGGGGCAGCTAGCAAACCCGTACAGCTTCGCTGAGAAGCCAGGGAGGACTGGGAGCCCAGTGACACACCACCAGATACAGCCTCAGACCCCCGAGACTGTATACCATCCCCAAAAGAGTTGGCAGAAGCACTATCATGCAAGATAGGAGCAGCAGGAACAATTTCCTCAGCAACTGCTGATGATGCAGGTGGCAAATTGGAGAGAGTGACCGAGCTGACCTCGGAAAAACTCTCAATGAAAACAGTCGCCTCAATGGTGACTTCCGGAGCCAAAGGAAGAGAGACCGCAGTCCCCACTTCAGGCATCCCAGCACCAGCACCGCCAACAGTTGCAAAGGAACTTGCTACCAAAATAGGCTGTCCAACATCCTGCGTCACAGAGTCACCACGTGCACTCTCAGAAATATCCAAAGAGGCACGGCTACCTTTGCCCCGAGAACGAGGGGTTCTAGCTCTGGTTAGAACCACCTTGTTAACGGAAGCCCAGAACTTGGAAGACCAAACCCCACAAACACCACAGGGATGGGCCTGAGAACAATTGTTGCAAGTAACAAAAGTACCATGATCATCATCTACATGTTTCATATGCATACAAGAAGGATAAGGAATAGTTTTAGGCATTGTCCAAAAAGGTGGCAGAAGAATTTCTATCGGGAAAAATCCCCCCAAAAATCCAAAGAATCAAGCTTCCCACCGACGGAAAACCGAACTACGCAGGTCACGTTTTTGCGAGCGGAAAAAGCAAGACATCTAAAGAGAATACAAGCGAAAATTAGTATAAATATAAATAAAATACAATCAATTTTGAGCTTGAGTAAAGGATACAATCCACTTTGCACAAATAACAATAATAGCAGCGAAATAGTCAAGTTGTTCACGAAGGAAACAATCTGAGCAGTATGAGTCACAAAAATTCCGACCATGCATGATGGCGGATAAAAAAAGGAAATGACGTCACGGTTGTTGCGCAAATGCAAGAGGTGTGCAGAGAGAGTACCTGTAATGTCGGGCACCCGTCTTTCTTGACCCCTTTTCGATCTTTTTTTTTCGTGCTTTTGCACTCTTCCACTTTTCATTCTAAGTAGGGCTTGCACTTACGTTACAGCAAATTGTAAACAATTGTGAGTAGGCTGAGAAGAAATAGAATTCCAGTTTCGAAATGTAAATCACTTATTTTTCCAAATTCCAGTTTCTACAACACTATTTTGCACCAATGCTAGGGCCTTCTAAAATTTGGGGTAAAATTGAATCCTAAATTGAATGAGACGATTTTGAATTGAATCAAATCGCAAATCGAAATCTCACAGTTTTTCAATGTGTAGATATTGCACCTTCTTTTTCACAACCATACATATTGTCAGTTTCCACTCAATTATTGCATTAACGGCGACTCGTCTGTTTGGGAACAGAAACAAAGTAGTTTCAGTAGGAGAACTTACTTGAACTCTTCTTCTATCATCAGGTCTCCTGCACAGGAGAACTGATAATAGAAGAAGAGTGCAAATAGAGACACTTGGTAGGATTTTAAGAACATCTTGATGATTTGGACATTTATTTATTTATTTATTGGCGTTTATGGTCACATACTTATGCACAATGGCTAATCGTGATCGTGACAGTTTTACGGGTGGAGGAAGCCAGAGTACCCGGAGTGAACCACCGAGCAACGACGAGCAGCTGTCAGCTCTCCAACATTGTAACTCTGAACTCTGCACCGCAGCACAGACAGGGTTAGATTGATTGAAGACATGCGCACCATCGACGTGCAGTACGCCTCAGTACACAGCGTCATCGTGCCCCTATGTAGGCAATCGGGGTGAAGTGTCTTGCCCAAGGACACAACGCGGTTGCTGCAGGTGGGATTCGAACCGAGGACCCCGCGGCTTGCAGCCTGCACCTCTACCAACTGAGCCACTGCACCCCCATTTGGACATTTGCAAATCAGCATGAATCAAATCAAATCATCAGCACAATGTTGATTCAAATTTTAAAGCTTTGAAGGGCCCTAACCATTGCCTTGATGATATACCAGATAATGTGAAAATATAAATGAAGGAAGTATGTCAGAGTATGGATGGGAACAATCCAGGAAACTGTTGTAATGCCCTTTCATAAAGATAGTCAAATACTGTTGTTAGTGATCGACGAAAGTTTGGCATCAGCCGATAATGACCCATCAGGAGACCATCGGCAGTTGACTTTCAACATCAGTGGATGGCGATGTTCTCTTTTGGAAATAGAAATAAACATCAGGTTGTTATTTGACAATCTAATTCATGTGTGGAATGTAATTAATGTGGAATAGGGCACAATTAATCATTTAGAAACACTGTATTTGTAACAAGAACGCATGATGACTGGAGGAAAGCTGAAAGTGTTTCACCCGGTCAATATTTTATTGATAATTTACATATATTAATCCTACTATAGTGGTGCTATTCGTTGTAGTATCGGAGTTTGACTAATCAAAGGGTATGGTGCAGTCAAATGTCAAATAGAATGTGAACTGTAATTCCCTATATGGTAGTAGGTCTGCCCGATTAGACATTGACATTAATTTTGGGTCACATGGCAACAACACTGAATATAATTATTTGTCAACACAAGTCTAGCAATAATGCAAATAATGTCACGTTAATATTTAAAATATTGCAAATTCCCAATAGAATTTGCCAAAGTGAAAACGGATTATCAAGTATATACCAACAATAAGTTGATCCAATACCAGTTCAAGGTATGACAATGTCTATCCAGCCAGATAATATGCAGAGTTACAAGTTTCATATTACCTAAGTTCGTAATAATATGATAATTGAGTTTGTTGATTTTGAAGAAATAAAATTAAACTCGACCATCAGTGCTGAATGTCAGGGCTGCATGGGTGGAGCAAACATTACTCATCTCCTACCATCCTCCCCCCATAAATACAGTGTTAATGTTCAATGCCCACTAAAAGTATAAGTAATTCGAAATCAGGTATTGCTCGATTGTCACTGTATAATCGAATCACATCCTCTCAGTAAACACAGTGTCCTCTCAGTGGAAATCTGCATTTTCCAAAGATATAGATACTGCCTCCTCTAATTAATTAACCAGAAAGCCAAAACTGAGAGGTATGTATCAACACTTTGGCAACTGATGTGAAACAATGGACTCTGCCCTCTTCAGAATATGCTGATTTACACAGAGAGGACTACTGACAATGCAGAGTGGATGCTGTTTGAACTGAGAGGACATGAATCGATTGTACAGTCTGAAAGTACCATGATTAAAAATGTCACAAGAATTAAAGAAAAGAGATAACAGTGAAATTTCCAAGAGAATGGGTAGGGTCACTTGCCTAGAGGATGGTTTGGGTTAAATCAGGGTTTTCGCTACCCTGGCTGAGGGTCCGTCAACCGGGCCCATTCCCTCCACTGATCATTTACTGATAAAGCATAAAATCCGGTAAAAAACAAACAAACAACATGGCGCAATAAAATTCAAGTCAAAATGCGGTCATTCTCTCAACAAAGTTGACACATTTTAGGAGCACGGTTTCTGGAACGGGCATTCTGCAACTTAAGGTTGTTGATTGTCATTTGGAAACTATTGCTATTTTCCGCAGTTTGCCGATTAGGGAGGATGTCACATGCTGATTGTAGCAAAGAAGCAGCGATAGCTTTGGGTGTTTCCCCGAAGATGTGACATAATTATTCTCACAAAATCGTTCACACTAAAACATGAATCGCCATCTCAGATGCAAGGAAAAGACCTTCCTGCAGTGTTCAGTTCTAAAATTTTCTTCGCTCAACACGACCATGGTTCCGTGATTTTCTCCTCCTACTGGACCCACTAATTTATTCCTACCGGAAACCCTGGTTAAACATCAGGTGACAGTTCGTGTTTAGTGGGGGCCGGCTTATCTAGGGGATGGTTCTGCTTTGTGGGAACCCCAGAAAGTGGAAAAGAACTTGTTCACTGTGGTAAGGAAGTTCTGCTTCACTGGTAAAACAGGACTCATAATCAATGCCTGGAGATGAAGTCCTCTAAAGGTGGATGCACAGGTATAAACGATTGGTTACACCTGACTTCATCCCTAGTATGTTGCAGTCATGAGATAGCCAAGGGATGCTGAAAGTGACTTAAACACTTGTGAATAAAAAATAAATAAACAAAGAGGATGGTCCAGGGGCAATTCTAAAGCGAACATTAAAATTATGTAATCTGAAACACATGTATGTGAACTCAACCCTATCTAATTTTATAATTTATGTGGTCCTGCGGGTACGGTGTATCTGTACATTAAACTGAATAGATATCACCAAGAATACGTCATTATGACAATCCTTTCGAACAAGGAATTGAAGTGTCGCCTTTCCGTACATCACAAGTCATGTTCTCTCACCAGCTCAATATTCACATATGACTTGCAAACACCAAACCATTTACCATACTTTTAGCACAACAAACTGACTTGTTAATCACACATAGGTTATAGAGTACATCTCTGTTAACTGAATAAAAAATATTGTGATTTTTTTAATGATGATACTGACAAACCCTGAATTTCTGTGTTACAGACCTCTATGATCTCTGTATTTAACATAACCAAATTAATCTACTATAGCTCTGCAAAACAAGTTCTATACAGATTATTATAACACTAATTGGTCCGGTGGTGTGGATTCTTGTGGTCTGCTCTCATTAATGAGGTGGAATACTAAACACCAGACCAGTTATTGTCATAAAAATTTTTTGTATTATATATACCTGTGCAGCTAGGTAAAACAAATGAAAAACAAGAGGTTGGCATCAGAGATGCTGGAGTTGAGTTGTGGTGACTAGAAAGGAATCTGAGCTAGCACCTGAAACTACTGAAACTAGGAAACAACCAAAGAGGCATAGGACATAACTCTGGGGTTTTCAAACTCATTCAAGAAGTTTTCGAGTAGAACCCATATACCAAATTTTGCAAGAATTGGATAACATTTATTTAAGTTATCATGCTGACTTTGCTCGCAAGTTGGAAATTTAAACAAGAAAACAATCTAAGGGACATAACTCCTGAATAGAATTTGAGCAGGAATGGTTTTTGAACTCATCCAAGACATTCTCGAGTAGAACCTAAAGACCAAATATGGTAAAAATCAGTTAACCTTTGTTCAAGTTATTGTTATGACACTGAAGTCAGCAATTCAAAAATGATAACAATCCAAGAGGCATAACTCCTGCAAAAAATGCAGAAAGGACTAGTTTTTAAACTCCTCGAAGACATTTTCATGTAGGCCTCACAGACCAAATTTGGTACAAATCCAATGTTTATTCAAGTTATAGCACTGACACTACGAAATAGACAACAGATGCCTACAATGACATTCCTCAAAACATAGGTCAAAGTTATTGTGCTGACACAGTGACATGGATGGAAGATCGCCCACTGATAAACAAAACATAGGTCGAATTGTTAACACAACTCAACAAATAAAAGGAATAAAACAAAGGCCAAAATGCTTTGAGTGAAGAGTATTCTATTACGTCACTATTACATCTGCATGTCATTCATTCATCAAGTGAATGAAGTAGTAAATACATCATCACAGCACATCAATCATTCATGAAGAAACCATAATTTTCAAGTTGTTTCTTGTCAGTCAAAGTTATCACAGATAATGCAAACTGTTCATATTTTATGGGATCTTAATCAATGATGTTGAATTTATTGTTAATATCTGCACCTGATTTTTAAATGTAAATGATAGTCTTTTAACCCTTAAAACATCTGTTGATTGGAAATAATAACAATTTTTTACTCCCCTGAACCTGGATGGAATGTAATAGGAATGTAGCCCCAATAGTTTGATAGACCCGTTTGAAAGGGTGGAATATGGAATAGAAAAACAACACTCTTTTTTCCCATCAGACTGGATTGAATGGGTTAAAAATTGCAGAATCAGAAATATTTATGTATTAGGTAAATGATAAAATAGAATAAATTCTCAATTATAAATGGAATATAGAAAAATGAAAAAATTTAACTGGTGCTAACTCAAAATTATCTTGGGCCAAACACAAATTTTGCCCCCCAATCCCCAAAATTTGCATGCAAAACTGAAAATTAGAAGTCCTATCTGCGCAGATGCCAGGAATTCACCGAAACTGGCGCCAACATCATTCTTTGTAAAAAAGATTATAATATAATAATTCAGTGGGGAGGTATGAGTGCCCAGTACTGCCCACTCATGGGAGGGCCATTCCCGTCTGGGCCATTGTTAAGTATAAAAAATATATAAATTACTTTAAATTTTTTCATATTTTTATACTGTATACCAATGGCCCAGACTTAGCTGAATTGTAAAAAGGTGGAGGGCCTAGAACTTCCGAAATAGTTGATCAACATAGATCAAAATCCTTCAATCCATGATGAAGGAAATTAGAATAATTAGAATTTACATGTATGTCTCTTTATACCATAATAGAGGAAACATATCCTAATATGGATCCCAATTATGTAAATCCTAAATCTGAGCATGAAATCATGCTAATTAGGATGTAAAGAGTTCACAATTTTTAAGGCTAGTCTGGACTAAGCCCTAAAAATTAGGATGGCATATTTGAGAATGAGAGAAAATTGCCCATAAACCTACGCCATACAACAACACTACAGCTGAATGCTGAATATAGTATGGATAAAACAGCTTCCTTCATAGTTACATACCCAATAAGCCAGAGAAGTGGAGAAAATGACCCCCCCCCCTTTTTGAACATATCTTCAAAAGAAAGAGGAGAGAGCTCTGGAATCAGTAAGGGGTACCAGGAAACAATATAAATAAATATCGATCAGGCACTCAGGAATTAATTCATGAATAATAAATGGTGCTTAACGCCACTTCACAAGCCAAGGCTATAGCGACGATTTTGGTAAATAATATTGTCCGCTACAAAATATGCACTGCAGACGGCGTATACTGGTACGACAAAATCAGTGATATAAAATATAACATACACATATCAAAACGAGATACATTGAACAATCTCTGCAGAGAAAACACACTTCAAAGATCATCCACAGGCGGCCTCTGTACAATAAAATCCAGTAAGAACACTCTCCAACGTGTACTATCTGATATCTACAACTATAAACACGTGAGAATATGCGATTTGAGAACCGACAAAATAGAGACCAGGATCTAGAAATGGAGGTAGGTATGATTAACAGGCTCCAAACACAGACCGCCCCCCCCCCCCCCCCCCCCCCCCCCCCCCCCCGAAATGTTAAAAAATTTATAGTAATTTATATATTTTTTATACTTACCAATGACCCGGACTTAGCTGGTGCTAACTCCTTAAATTCTAGGGCCAAACACAAATTTTGCCCCCAATCCCCAAAATTTGCATCAAAATCCAAAATTTCAATGTCCTATGTGGTCCTCCATACTTTTTATCCTCTGCGCATGCGCAGTGTCAAGGAGGTCTCGAAATTGGCGCCAAAAGTCATTCTTACAACCAGTGCCTGGTAAGCGTTATGTAATCAGTGGGGAGGTATGAGTTCCCAACTCATGAGAGGGCCATCCCCATCTGGGTCATTGGTAAGTATAAAAAAATATATAAATTACTATAAATTTTTTGACATTTTTATACTGTACCAGTGACCCAGACTTAGCTGAATAGAAAAAAAGCTGGAGGCCCTAGGACATAAAGGAAAATCCAATAGGCTCAAATACATGTAAACAGAATTATCCCCTCAAGGAGAAAAGAAGAAACAGGCTTTATATATGTATCTTTCTTATTTGTATCAAAAAAGAAAGACACAATACCCTTCTGTAATTGAGCACAATAACATCAATGATCTCTATTGACATCCAATATAACCTGTTATACTAATTTTTAAAGGAAAGCCAATAAATAAAGGAAGTCCAGAGAATGAGACTGAGGCTCTTTATACTCATTAAAAGTGTCCATGGATTGTATATCAACGCTCGTATGACACGTGACATATACAAATGCTTCACACCGAGCCACACTTTAAAAATATTACATGAATGAAATAAACATTAGCTTTACACTTTAAAACCATCCCAGCACCGACTCGGAATTACTGACTCCAGAGGAGGTATTCCCTTGCTTTTCACTATAAAGCAGGTGACCCAAGGGAACACCATAATCCCCCCACACACCCCCCCCCCCCCCTCCCCGTTGCCCTGGGTCAAATACCCCAGAGCAAAGAGGGCAGCAGGACAGAGTCACTGCCGGAACAGAAAGCCTGCATAACTATAGTTGCAACTGTTTAGTTGACGACATTCTGAGCATCAAATCTGTAATAGCAACACTATTAGCATAAGCCCAAGATGTAGATAGAGCTCTTACTTCAGGCGCCGAAATCTTAAGCACAGACTGCTGAGTTGAAGATAAATTTTCATAAGCAGTACGGACAGTTAATTGAATCCACCTTGCAATAGAATGGACCGTAATGTCCCTTCTATTAGGCAGCAGAGACAGAAAGAAACGTTTACGTCCCTTTCTGATAAACTCAGATCTACGTTTGTAAATACGTATAGCTCTAACAGGACAGAGTAAAGGCCTATGCCCATCTGAAGACGGAAGAGCCTTAATAACAATAGGTTCCGGATACTTATTAGGAGCCTGATTTTTAGCCAAAAATCCAACATTAGTAGTCAAGGTAATAGTATTACCTATACTACGATAGTGAGAATCATCAACAGATAGTGCATGAAGCTCACTAACTCTTCTAGCCAAAGAGAAGGCTAAGAGAAAAGCTGTCTTATAAGATAAGAATTTGAAGTCCACCGAGTCAAGAGGCTCAAATGGCGCTTCTTTTAGCTTAAGAAGAACCCAAGCTAAATTCCATTTAGGAATTAATCTAAGGGTTCTAGGTCTATTTATCGAAAAGCTTTTCACTAACTTAGATAAAGAGACATTGGATCCAATCTGTGCATAGGTATCAGATAGCATAGACCTATAACCTTTAATGGTAACAGGCTGCAGTTTGATCTCATCAAAGAGGTAGATTAGAAAATTAGCAATGTCTGGAATGGAGGGACCATAAATATCAACAGAATGATCCCTACACCACCGTGAGAAAACCTTCCATTTAGCAGCATAATTTAGTGAAGAGGAGGTCCTCCCACAGTTAGAAATTGCGTCAACTGCTTGTCCTGTAAATTGCTTGCCGTGCAAGAAGGACCGCACAACGGAAATACGTGAAGGTTGAGACCTTGCGGGTTGTGATGCAGTGTGCGCGATTTTCCCTGCGAAAGAAGATCCTCCCGTGGAGGAAGCTTCCGTGGCATGTCCCACAACAGACACCTGAGTAGATTTATCCATGGTCTCTGGGGTGACAGAGATGCTACCAACAGAATTTTGCAGTGAGATTGCTTTATCTTGAGCAATATCTGCTGAATCAATGGTGCTGGAGGATACGTGTATCCTATCATTCTGTCCCAAGAGATCAAGAGAGCGTCTACTGCAAACGCTCGAGGATCTGGGCATGGTGACACATACGTCTGCAACTGATTGTTGAGATGCGTCGCAAATAAGTCTATCATTGGACGATCCCATTGGTAGCAAATCTGATTGAATACTCGTTTGTTGAGAGTCCATTCTGATGGCAACATGTGACCTTCCCGAGAAAGGAAGTCTGCTAGAATGTTCAGACGACCCGGTATATGATGGACTGATAGAAGAACTTGATGCTTTAGGACAAACAGAAGGATCCTTTCCGTTGAATTGAATATCGGAATGGAATGAGTGCCTTCCTGGTTCCGAATGTACGCTACTACTGTCGAATTGTCGGACAGAATTTGAACATGCGAATTCTGAAGAATGTTCATTCATTGACGTAGTGCAAGCCATATTGACATCATCTCTTGATGTTTATGTGCTTGTTTAGGAACTGCGGATCTCAAAGACCCTGGCACCTCGAATCTGTTGGGCTCAGAGTTGCGCCCCAACCTGTTTGACTCGCATCCGTCATTATCATAAAACTCGGATCCGGCAGTTGCAGTGATACTCCTTCAGTTAACCACTGAATATCTGCCCAAGTCTGAATCTCTTGTTTCACTTGATTCGACAAGACGATGTTCGATTCGAGCGAATGAGTCTTCACACTCCAATTCTGAGATAAAATATATGTGGAGTGGACAAGTGCGTAGCCGCTCCATCGGAATAAGATCCGCAGCAGGTCCACACAAACCTGTCAGTCTCATGAATTCTCTCGCTGTTACTACATCTGAGAGAAGACAAAAGCGAGCATAACAACTGACTAATATCGCTCGGGTTAACGGCAGACGAACGAGATTGTTGTGCATCTCTAAGCTCATTCCCACGTGGGTGAATGATTTGGACGGCACTAGATCCGACTTCTTTTCATTTACTATGAAACCGAGATGGCGGAGCAATAGAAGCAGACTCTGAACATCGTTCTGAAGCGTTAACTTGCTGCCGTAACCCTGAAGAATGTCGTCCAAGTAGGCCGTTGTTAGCACAGACGAATGAGCTCAGAAATGAGTCATTACCGAGATCATTATTCGAGTGAAGGCCCAGGACGCTAGGTTCAGACCAGAGCATCATTGCTCGGAACTGCAAACAACTCCTGGGACAGCGAAGCAAAGGTACTTTCTAAATGCCGGATGTACCATGATGTAAAAGTACGCATCCTTGAGATCTATGCTCACAGCATAATCGTTCACTCGAGTGCTAGCTCTGACTGATCGGATGGTCTCCATATAAAATTTTGGAGCCACGATCAGCTTGTTTATCCAGCTCAGATCTATAACTGGACGAAACGAGCTGTCTGATCTTGGAACCAGGAACAGGTGACTGCAGAAAACTGGAGATTCCTGGTTTTCTACGACGTCTATAGTGTTCTTGTCCAGAAGAGATTGAACTTCTGATAGAAGCGAATCTCTCTTCTGAACGTTTAACAGAAGCTGAGACCAGAGTGGACTTCGAATTAACGGAGGTTTTTCCTTGAAGGACAGTTTTAGACCTTCGGAAATAACCCCTTGCACCCATAGGTCGTCCGTAATTGACAACCAATTGGTTAAGAATCTCGACAGCCTTCCACCCACTGGAACGCAATAGAGGTTTAGACCATCACCTCCTGGCCCTACGAGGACTGCGGAAGGAGAAACCACGTCCTCCACGACCCACATCTCGCCCAGTCGACCTAGGGCGCCTGACCGGATATCTCGTCCAGCATTACGACCCCTATGTGAGTCGCTACTCTGACGGTCTCCGGAGTAAGACGTAGAGGCTTTCTTAGATCCTCTTTGGACGTATTCGCCCCCGAAGTACTTGCCTTACTCCTCCCTGCTGAGTCCGACTTTTTCAAAGCAGAATTAAAAGCAGAGAATCCGAAGCTTTCTTAGTAATCTGTTTATAAATTGTAGAAAGCTTAACGTCGAAGAGAAGCTCTCCTGAGACCATAGCGACTGGAAGAGAGTTTTTTCACCTTACTATCCACTCTTGTGGATGCAGCCAGGGCAGCATCACATCTGACTAACTCCATATTGCCAATGAAAGGGCGGAGTTATACATAGAATATGCTATAGCCCTCGAAAGAACTCTTAAGGAAGTTTGAACATCCTGGAATTCTTTCCCTTCGAGACGTAGTGATAACGCTCTGGTGAGGTGATCTGCGTAAGATAATGCATCTAAATTGATTCTATTAGACGAGATTGTCGTCTCCAGTATACTGGAGTTAATAGACATGGATGCCGGCAATGACAATTCCAGGTCTTCAGCCCAGTCGGCCAAACGCAGAGGAACTCTTGGCACGCCCTGCCGTTTCAAATTTATGTCTAGCATTGATGAAAGGAAGCAGTATAGCGCTAGGCGATAATAAACTGGATTTGCCAGTCTTAGAGGCTAGCTTGAATATAGCGTCATTCAAAACTTCCAATGTCCGTGACATTTCTGGACTGGGTCGGAAACTCAGGGACAGTGTCCCTAATCCAGCCGAAAAAGTCTGTGTCCAGTGACGCTTTCAGTTTCTTATCAGGTAACGCAGCATTTTGGTCCGGAAAAACAACTTCTAAAAGGTGATGCCAGATGAAATCTACGGCCACCTTAAGTTGTTCGGAAAGGGAAAATTTCAGCTGTGCTGATTCCCTTTTACCATCTGCCTGGACCACATAAGAATCTCGGTTGTCCCTTACTGACTCTGCAGGGGAGCGAACCGACCCAGCTTGCTCAGTTTCTTTACTGAAAGAGTTTCTGATAGCTGCTGGGATGCTGCTATGAATTGAGCTATCTGTGATAGCAAGTCCATCACAGAGGCCTGTGGAGCCGTGGTCTCTTACGTAATTTAGCCGCTGGAAGCTCCAGGGACGTTAATTCCTGCATACTTCTCATATGCGAACATCCCAACTGGAAAGGCCTCGTGTCCTTGGCTAGCGGATTGCGTGACCTGGTCGACGTGGACTCCCTAGTCGGCAAAGAAGGCTGGATATCTGTGGTCACACAGCCAAGGTGTGGTCGTGTGTGCTGACGTGAGGTTGAGGAAGCCAATAGACAAGCCACGTTGGACTGTCTATGCGACAGAGCGTCCCGAGCAGGAGGAGTGGATGTATGCTCCGACTAACGAACGTTACATACAACAACATCTGGGGCCAGATGTTGTTGTAAGAGAGAGGGGGCCTCACTCGCTCGGGGTCCGGGTAGACCTGGACGAGCTAGCTACCGGACTGACAGGCTTCCTCCATACTATCCTCGGATCCGTCGTCGCTGGGTGTGCACGTTCAATGTTTATAGTGCTCGCATCACCCGAACTCCTTCCCTGGATCGCAACGGACGAACCCGGCTGCCGAGCCATTCCATGAATGGTCGCTTCACCGGGCGAGCTAGCGGACAACAATGCTACTTGGGACCTCTCAGGCAATTGTCGTATTTCCATGAGCACTTAGCCACTAGCTCTTCATTAGACTGCGACGACGGAGGCACACTTCATGAAGACATCACAGAAACATCACCCAGTTCTTGTTCCTCTGAAAAAGAGACTGAAAAACCAGAGTAACCCTGCGGAGAGAGGACCGGCATGGACCTCTCACCGCTAACAATATACCGTGACACACATCTCCAACGTTTGTCATCCCAATTGACACACACTGAGCAAGAATTAGTGCAAGTACACTGACTACAAGAAACACAATGAACATGAAAATCAGAGGAAGACTTCCTCGCATTACAATTTGAACAATATTCTTTCATCATGAAAAAATATAAAGTCATAGTACTCGCACTAACCCTTGAAAACAAAGATACATAATATAATATAATCCATTATAACATTTTGAAAAAATAATTCAAAAGAAAAAAAAATTTTCGAAAAAATTTCATAAGAGCCCAAGTTCTCAATGGGAACAATGAGCCCAAATGGATCCCAAAAAAGCCTAAGTGTGGACAAAAATTTTAAAACATATTTAAAAATTAATGTAACACTTACAGACAATATTAATGTATCTGGTTATGAGCAGAACTAAACAGAAGACAAGTAATCACTATCAGAAGTAACCGTTGTCAACGTAAACAAAAGTGTACAAAAACCGGAAACATGACTCCAGGCACTGTAAACATGGCCCAAAATCAGTTACCAATTTAAACACTATCCGATGTAAAACAGAGACTTCCAGAGAAGAAACTGCAGTACATCGGATGGTAGATGCAGACCAAAACGCCCAACCACCCAAGGGTGAGGATGTAAGCATGGGGAAAAACAGAATAATTATTCTGTTACCAATCCAAAAAAACTCCCAAGAAATTTTAGTAAAAAAAAATTACAAAAATTATGTCAAAAGCATGGGAGAATAGCAAGAGGGGTATTAAGGAAAGACAGAGAGGAAACACTGAACAAACTGTGGAAATTTCATAACAAGAATGTAAACATCAGGCCCATGCCCCGAAATTAGGGAACATGAAATAATTTCGTAAAAAAATTATAAGTTACAGCCCTGAAGACATCCTGCCACTGTTTCTTCCTCTCATCCTTTTATTTACTCCTTAGATCCACCATTTCTTTCATAATTATGTGTCTGGCATCATTTAAACTTAGATTTACAAGCACAAATATCAGTGACATGTCACTGATTTTAGAGCCAAACAAAAAATGACTTTTGGCGCCAATTTCAAGACCTCCTTGACACTGCGCATGCGCAGTGGATAAAAAGTATGGAGGACCACATAGGACATTGAAATTTTGGATTTTGATGCAAATTTTGGGATTGGGGGGCAAAATTTGTGTTTGGCCCTAGAATTTAAGGAGTTAGCACCAGCTAAGTCTGGGTCATAGGTACAGTATAAAAATATATAATAATTTCAAGGTTCACCAAAGCGATAGCCTAATAAAATATTGCGCGAGTGCATTAAAATCCAGCATGTAATCATCTAAAAACCACTAACTGGTTATGCAGTCACCTAAGAACTCAAACAGCAGCAATTATGATGATTTAATAAGCACTTGTATATCAGAAATCAGAAAATAAACACCGGAAACTAATGCAACAAAAACTGCGTATATGCCTATGAGGGCGCCACTCAACACGATCCCAAAAGCATAGTATGTATGTATAAATATATATATACAAGACAGAGTCTGAGTGGGGGGGGGGGGGGGGGGGGATTTCGAAGACATGTCGAAATCTCCTCACCTACATTACTTAATCATTGCTGGTCCAGACAGCAAAAATAACAGACCTAACAGACTCCCTTATGCCACTATGGGCGGAGAATGACGTGAAGAACAAAACTTCACCTGAAGAAGATGGTCCTCTCGAGGAGGAAGCTTCTGCGAATGTTCAATAACAGGCACTTCAGAAAACTGATAGAAGGATATTGTGACGACAGCTATGTTATTAGTAGGAATCACACTGAGATTATTAAATCTTAACCTAATCTACTGAATCAAATGAATTGAAGGATACACTTATCCTACCTTTCATTCCCCTGAATACGGCTGAACGTCAACTGTATGCGCTCAAAAGTCTAACACTGGCGACACAAATGAAGGAAACTATTGTTCCTATGCATCGCAAACTTAACTATCCTGGAGTGATCCCACATGCATCTTCGCTAATAATATAATCCAATGATGTAGTGTAAACAATAAGACATCATTCGTGATGAATATGTGATCTCCAAGAACTAAGTGTCCCTAGAACCCTGCATATAGAATCCGTCTGACGCAGGGTTGTAACACAATTATGAACTCAAACCACTGAATATCTGCCCAAACTTGACCTTATGTTTACTAGATCCATTAAAACAATACAGGTCCTGAGCGAAAAAAAGTCTTCCCACTCCAGTTAAGAATAACTGGAGGCAACATGTGCGTAAGCGATCCATCGAAATAACATTCGCAGCCGCTCCGCACAATCCCATCTGACGCATAAAATCTTCACTGTTAATGTGTCCGATAGAAGACAAAAGCGAGCCTAAAAACTGGCTAATTCAGTCAATGAAAAAACAAATGAGCCAGCTTGTTGAAAATGAATTGTAGCATATGTGTCCTATCATTCATCCCATGAGACATTATCTAGTTCATTCTTCAAGTGCTCTTAAGAACTATAATTGCTGGACAGTCGAACATTCGAACGCTCGCTTTTTCGACTGAATGATTATCCTAAATAACCTTTAGAGCCATGATTAACACGTTATCCAGTTCCAGTTAATTATCGATCGGATCAAGCTCTATAAGAGCCTTGAGCCACCGGCTCAGGGGTGTCTGGTCAGTAAACTCAAACAGACCTAGACCCCCTATCCAAGTGGCTGTATAGTCAATCCCTAAAGTAATATATATAAGAGGGATACCTATACCTTCGCTATGAGTCCTTATAGACGATCTGAGTCTAGGACAACCTCTCCTACTCTTTCTGCTGGTGTTGGTCGATTAGACCCCAACTTAAAGAGTCGAGTATTGATGCTTTCTTGTAGCTTAATCCAACATTAATGACAGCTTACCATCAAAGACTTAATGTCATATCAACGTTGTGTCACAATACTTAAAAGTGAAGTACATAAGACCGTGAGTCTAAATTCGCTCTGAATAAGAAATTATCTTCTCAATTGTGTCCTAGCGAACAGCGAAATGATGAAGGTAAGGCTACAACTAAGACCTTAGCCTGCTCATTCAATGCAGAGAAACTCTCAACACATCTTCCCTGGTCGTTTTTTAAATGTATGTGATCAAACAATGTTTAAAAATACAGAAGATGATGATAAGAAACCGTATTACTTCTTCCCACAGGAAGTTAAATATGGCGTCATCTACATAATCGAAGACCTGTGACA
Organism: Pictodentalium vernedei; assembly: GCA_031216915.1. Taxonomy (NCBI): domain Eukaryota; kingdom Metazoa; phylum Mollusca; class Scaphopoda; order Dentaliida; family Dentaliidae; genus Pictodentalium; species Pictodentalium vernedei. Next base: position 273,883,593 of record CM062293.1, read on the forward strand.
CCCGTGTAGACTTAACCAGAGAAGAGATCTTATTATCCTGTTCTTTGTCCGGATGAAGTCAGCGTCTAACAACGCTAGCGGTTTCTCACAATTACTCGCAGCATTGTGATTCACTGTAACAAGTTCAAGGAAACGATAATGGATAGTATCCATATCACCCATGAGTTGTTCCGAAAGGGAAGGTTATCCTTCACCGTATCCCTTTCATCATCTGTCTAAATCTGTTTTAGAATCACGGCCACCGGCATCTGAACAGGCAGATGACTGGACCGATCAAGCACCATCCGACAGCTCAAGTTTTGAGATTGACGTTGAGTGCTTCTGCATTAGTAGGAATACTGCGATGAGCTGTGCAATCTGTGACAGCAAGTCCGTTACAGAGGCCTGAGGAGCAGCGGTCATGTATTGTTTATCCACCGGCTGCTCCTGGGACGGTGTGTCTGAGATGGCTCTTAACTGCGGACGTCCCGGTGAGTGAGGCCTCGTTTCCTTGGCTACTAGATGGTGTGACTTCCTCGACAAAGAGTGGACCTATTGACAATGCAGACTAGATATCCAAAGTCATGTAGCCAAGGTGCAGTCAAGAGTGCTGAGTAGACACTGAAGAAGCCGAATTGTAGCCGACCCCGGCTGATAATTAAAAGGAGCGTTCCAGACAAAAGACATGTACGTAAGCTCCGAATGACGCAAGTTCCTACCAACAGCATCTAGCCCCAGATGTTGTTAAAAGAGAGAGGGGGCTCCCTCTTGCTTGCGGTCCAGGGAGACCTAGCCAAGCGTACCTCAGAACTTGCCGGCTTCCTCCTTACCATCGTCGCAGGGTGAGCATGATTGGATTTTATAGTTCTTGCTACACCCTTGTTTCTCTCCTCGACCGCTACAGACATACCCGGCATCACACTACCCATATTCTGAGTAACGATCTGCCGATTGAGCTAGCTGGAGACAAGGTCGTAAACCCTTTATTCTAAGGTCTAGGCCCTTGTCTTATATCATTGAGCACTTTTGCCACTAGCTCTTATTTACTATGTAAACGCGACACACCCGGTGTCATGGTCCTCATATTCAAGAGTAACCGCTTCACCGGCGACAGTGAACTGAAACCACTCATCGCGGTTTATAGCCCTGTGCAATATAAAGAGCACTTTAGCCTTATGTAGAGGAAGCCGTAAGACTAGCCGACCCTGGCTGCCTATTAGACGAAATGTCCTGGACAAGAGGCATGGACGTAAACTCCGACTGACGCAAGTTTCTACCAACAACATCTGGCCCCAGATGATGCTGTAAGAGAGAGACCTCTCTCTTGCTCGCTGTCCTGGAAGACCTGTACGAGCGTACCTCAGAACTTTCCGGCTTCCTCTTTCCGTCATCGCTGGGTGAGCATAGTTGTATATTATAGTGCTCGCTCCACCCTTGCTCTCTCCTCGACTGCTACGGACATATCCGGTGTCATAACACCCATATTCTGAGTGATAGAAGTGCTGGTTGGGCTAGCTGACTACAAGGACGAAAATCACATGATCTGTGATCTGGGGCCTTGTTTTATATCATTGAGCACTTTGCCACTAGCTCTAATTGTATATTGTAGTCCAACTGCGTCACAGTTCTCAGAGGCCTGAGTAACCGCTTCACCGGTCGAGGAAGCTGGTGACAGGGAACTAAAACCATACTCCGTGGTTTTTAGCCCTGTCTAAATGCGATAATGGACTTTTTGTGTGGTCGTGTGTGCTTATCGCACATAGAGGAAGTCGTAAGACTAGCCGACCCCGGCAGCCTATTAGAAGGAGCGTTCCAGACAGGAATGCATGGACGTAAGCTCCAACTGACGCAAGTTCCTACCAACAACCTCTGACCCCAGATGTTGTTGTAAGAGAGAGGGGCCTCTCTCTTGCTCGCGGTCGTGGAAGACCTGGATGAGCATACCTCAGAACTTGTCTGCTTCCTCCTTTCGTCATCGCTGGGTCAGCATGTTTGATATTATAGTGTTCGCAACACCCTTTCCTTTCTCCGACCACTACGGATTTATCCGGCGTCATAACACCCATATTCTGAGTAAGAGAGCGTCGGTTCAGCTAGCTGGCGACAAGGACGAAACCACATGATCTGTGACCTTGTCTATTTCATTGGGCACTTTTGCCGCTAGCTCTAATTGTATATTGCGATGACGGAAGCACACTATCTGACGGCGTCACGAATACCTCACAATGTTCTTGTTCCTCTGTAAATAGAAATTAAAGTGACATTTTGGCTAGAGGACCAGCAGTGTCCCCTCACCACTGGAGGACAGCTCGAGTCCACTCGCCTAACAACAAATCATGACACCCATCACCAACGTTGTCAAAATCTGACACATGGTACAAGAATTTGTGGTAGAACATCGACTATAAGCAAGACAACGACCATGTAAATAGAGGATAGGCTTCCTCATATTTGCCCTCTATTTAATAAATATTATTACCTAAAAGTTAAAATAGGTCGATTGTACCACCACCAAATCTACATAATATAAGATAACATTAAAATATATAATCGATGCAATAAATGCACCCAAAAGAAAATTTTTTTCAAAAATTAAAAAAATTTTGAAAACTTTTTTCTTATATAAGAGCCCAAGTTCCCAAAGGGAACGATGAGCCCAAAAGAGCCTAAGTGTGGAAAAAATTATAATGATATTAAAAAAAATAACTTCCACACTACCGGAATATTTTATGTTACTTATAACTGTAGTTTCCCTAAAAATAATAGGAAACTACCTATACAAATAAAGTAATGTCAATTTGAACGACTTCAAAATAAAAACAGGAAACAAGACCCCAGGCAACACGGCCCGAAGTCAGTAACAGAAATAAAACTATCCAATGTAAAGCAAGATCTTCAGCAAAAGAAAAAACGATACATCCGATGTATGATGCATGACCAAAATGCCTAAACACCCCAAGGGTGAGGACGCAACAATGGGATGTACAGAATAATCTTCTGTATAATACGTTAAACTCCCAAGAAATTTTATAAAAAAATTTCAATAAAACAAGCCAAAAAGCTTGGGAGTTTAACTGGGGGGATCAAGGGAGGTTAGGGAAGGAATACTTAAGAAACAGTGGAAAAATCATTATCAATCAATGATGACATCAGGCCCATGTCCTGAAATTGGGGAACACAAACTAATTTTTATAAATATTATAAAATTACAGCCCTGAACGTTTCAAACCATCGTTTCTTCCTTCCTTCATCCAGTTAAGTGTCCTTGGATCCACCAAATTAACCATTTATTTGTGACTGGCATCATTGAAACTGAGATTTAAAAGCACAAAGTCAGTTTGATGTTATCTCACTGAAGGGCCAAACAAAGAATGATGTTTGTGCCAGTTTCGGTGACTTCCTGGCGTCTGCACATGAGCGGATAGTAAATGTATGGAGGGCCAGATAGGACTTCTAATTTTCGGTTTTGCATGCAAATTTTGGGGATTGGGGGGCAAAATTTGTGTTTGGCCCTAGATAATTTTGAGTTAGCACCAGCTAAGTCTGGGCCGTTGGTATTCTGTATAAAAAAATATGACTGATTGTGGTTAAATGAATACATGTAGTCCTGTATTGAAAATTTTTATCAGTGAAAAAGGGACTAGTTAACAGGATTCCACTGTAGTTACTCCTTATAATTCAATCAAATGCAGTGTGATGCATTCATTTGATTTGAGTTTGATTCTATTTAAAATCAAATTTGACAGATGATGTGTCAACTCAATTATTGATAATCTTGTGTCATTGACAAAGTTATAACACCCGGGTAAACAAAAGAGATTTGCATCAATGGCATCAGTGACAGTACACTGGCAAACATCAAGTTAAAATATACCTCTCTTGGGAAGTTGGAAACTACAGAATTGATGAACCAGTGCCAGTTTCAACAGGATGTCACACCTTAAATTGCACTCAAGTTTGTGAGAATCAAAACAGTGTGTTAGTACATGAAACAACGACCATAAATTTGTGAGAATCAAAATGAGAACCATGCTTCAGATTCTCAATGAATTTTAGTGCCTGGTTGTATATGAATGAATAAAGTCAACCTATTTTTGTGATTTTGTCTACTATTTCTCCACACATATACCATTCTGGCTAAATTATGAAGAAATAACTTTAAACATAACAATCTTTCTTGGAAGAGACAATTTTGATTGAGTTCAGTATTTATACCATGCCATACATGTACAGTCATTTTTATACCGAACCTCTGTAATCAGGTCTGGTCAAACCAATGTTCCTGAATAATTTTGGATTTGTCTTCTCAAGTGTCAAACCACTGGCTTATTACACAGTAAGTGAAACTGATATTTTATCAAGACTTCAACCCTTCACCTAATGTAACAGAGAAACAAATCAGCACTATTCACACAAATCAGCATTCAAATTTTATTATTTTTCAGTTTTAACTTAAAAAATATAGCTAATGACCTTTCAATGGAGCAAGCTTGTTCCAATGGGGATCATAAGCTGTGTTTTAGATACCAAAAAATCAAAATTTTTAGTCATTCAAGAATATGTTTGGAGTCCTCCATTTGTGTTAGGTGAATGGTTAACAACGATGCAGCACATAAGACTAACAAGAATGTTCAGAAGACCACACCAATATTTGTTTCTTCTAATTTTAAAATTTCATTTTCTGTTCAAAGAGGCTCATTCCAAGAAGTCATTAGCTATATTTAACAAAAAAAAAAAAAAAAAAAATGGAAACAACATTTTGGCTTCATAAAATGGCTTGTTAAATTCATCAGTACTATATCAACAACACCATTATAAACTTGTTGAGATACAGCTGAACACCATTTTGTAGATTTCTTACAGTGCAAATGATGAGGAAATAATTATCTGTAATCTATTCAAAATGTGACAAAAAATACATCTTGTATATTTCAGTGGACCTGACAAGAATTATAACACTGGACCTAGGTAGCATGATAGTTGCTTACTCTATGTAAGCATCATACTTCACTTTTTAAAGCAAAGCCTGCAAATACAAAAAAAATCAACTGGCAAAAATGTGTAAAAAATTTATTTTGGGGGTAAAATTAATATATTTTGCCATTGCTTCATGAATTGCAATACCATCCTAACATTTAAAATTGATAATACTTTCAAGAGACCCATCACTTACAGGTATGAAACAAAATTAATCACATGTCACCCCCAAAAAAGTCTAAATGAAGAGATGAATGAATAGATGGACTGATGACAAATGAATAATGAACGATTATATTTTTTCCTTGATTTTTTCCATGCATGTAAGAGTCCAATGAAACTTTTGTCATTCAGTTTGCTTACAAGCAGGAAACACACAGTCCTGTATGGTACATGTAATATATCAGATGGCGCACAACAACGTATCTCTAGAAAGCTGTTTTTGAAACTACTAACAAAATCTGGCCAGCTAATATTTCGTATCAATTGACTGATGCTGTTCCTTTAATAAATAATAGTCTTGGTATCAACTGATTGATGCTATTCCTTTAATAAATAATGGTCTTTGTTCATTTATAAACAAAACATTTCTGAGTCAACTGTAGTGATGATACACATACTCAGTCTGTTGAGAGTAATCAAATCATCCGTGATGATCCATTTTTGCTTCTGATAGAGCAGCTACTTGTTCACTCTTTATTCCTGATTTGTTATAATGCCCATAATTTGAGTATATTCTGGAATATTTTTCAAGGAGCAAGAAACTTTTGGCTTGCACCATACCACATTTTGCATGCAAACTAGATCATGTACCAAAAGACTCTAAAATTTTAACACTTTCTCTTATGCCACTGAGATATGCTCCAGTCATTGTTTGTGGGTGCTGACGATTGGTTGCCTATAAGAAAAACAGAAAGTGAATATCACAAAATATATATTTTGCATGTGTTACATTTTCAATTGCAAACAACATCACAGGTGGCCATGTACAAGTCATTCACATACATGGAGTCTCCAAATATCTCCATTTTGACATATACTATTGTATAGGTCAGAACGAAAAATTTTGTGTCAAATAAAAACTGAGGGACTGCACCAAGCTGTGATGAATGGTGAAAATAAAAAGAAATTCCAAGTTATAAAGGGCAATAACTCCTGACAATAATATTCTGAATAAAACCTGCATTGATCAAGGGCTAGGGCTAGAAATCAACAAGATACACTTGCATACCAAATATGGGATGTGATTCCACCTAGTATTTAAAAAGTTATTGAATTGTCTGATGGGAAAAATGAAACAAATTCCAAGTCCATAAAGGGATATAACACAGACAAAAATACTCTGAATAACCCCTGCATTGAACATAGGGCTAGACATCAATATTATACATAAGCATATCACATATGATCTCATTAAATCAAGCATTTTAAAAATTACTGAGTTTGAAAACTTGTTAGTCTCAGTCAGACAGAATGACCAATCGACAGTGCCACATATGACATTTGAGAAGTTCACAGTGAAAATTTGATGGTGCTGACACATAAACAGGTTAAGCTAAGCAAATGGTTTTAAATCATATTTTCATTACTAAAATTTCAAGGGGCAATTTTTTCTCTAATATATAATTTAAGAATTTAATCAATCCCATCTTGATTGGCGGAGTCAATGAGCTCTGTTAAACAAGATTGAAGGGGTTAAATTCCAAGTTGCATTATGGAAAAAATTTGCAGCCTAAAATTTGGATACTTCAACATCAGTGTGCAGAGGGTTAAATGATATATTCTGATGAGATCACAAATAAAATAAGAGGCCTGAAGTGCTCACCTTGAACAGAACACGAGTCCAAGAATGAATCTACATTAAGCAAGCCATCTCCATAGGATACATTGTCAATCCTTGAGCCCCTCAGGAGTGACAAAAATAGACTACGTATCATGCCATTTCTTCAGTTGATCATAATGTAAAATGTGGAGCTCCCCTATGAAGCCCCTTGTTACAACCTATGTGGATTAATCTTAGTTACACACCTCCAGAGGGTACTGAATACAAAAAAATTTCTACTTCTTCAGCTACATGGCCAATTCCGGCTCCAATAGGGAGCCCAAATATTAACCCAGGAACTCGATTTGAACAAAGTTGAATCTGACCTCCCTAGAGATGTTGTATACCAAATATGAAAGCATTCTGACTGGTGGATCTGAAGAAGAAAATTTTTTGAAGAAATTCCCTCATATTGTACAAAGTTAAATTTCAGATACCCACTGGGAGCCCCAATAATAACCCAGGCACTTGAATTAAAAAACTTGAATCTGACCCCCCCTAGAGATGTTGTATACCAATTATGAAAGCATTCCAACTGCTGGATCTGAATAAGATTTTTAAAGAAATTTCCTCATATTGCACTAAAATAAAAATTTGGGCTACCATAGCGAGCCCAAATATATACTTTTGGACCTAATTTGAACAAATTTGAATCAGTCCTCCTCTCCATATTATTGCAAATAAGCTGACTCAGCATTTTTTCAATGCCCTCTACAGAACACTCCAACATAACCGATGGCAATTTTTTTTACCATTCAATTCTACTGCTCCAAAGGATGCTTCATACCAAATAACAGTTTTCTGTTCCATGTGGTTTGGGAAATATGGGCGTTTGAAAATATTTCTATTTTTAGCTCCTGGGGTTCCCATGGGGATGCAGGATTTTTTTTTGCACAACTCAAGTACTTATGGCTCAATAATACCACATACCAAATTTGGTTCAAATCGGACCATCGGTTCAGAAAATTTTGGGTGGGACCAAAAATTTTACCCCTCCGATTAAAAAGCCCAATATTGCTTCACGAACTTCGTTTGAACAAACTTGGGACTACACCTCAAAAGGTAGCTCCAAACCAAATATCAAGTCATTGTACCCACTGATTCATGAGAAGAAGATTTTAAAAATATTTTGGAGCATTTTCCCCCACTCCCTCCCTATGGGGCTGGGCATGTTGAGCTGAACAAAAATGAAATGCCCCTTCGGGACAATTACTCACACAAACTTTCACTTGAATTGGCCCAGTGGTTTTGGAGGAGAAGACCAAAACATGGTGTTGATGGACGACGGTCGGACGGATGGATGGACGATGGATGGAGGGTGATTAGATTAGCTCAGCTTGACTCTGTCAAGGTGAGCTAAAAAGGAAGGGAATAACATCTATTTAATTCATTCATTTATTAAAATAAGTTATCGTACTATTTCCAAAACCCATAGAGATTTTGCCGAGAATAATTCCAGTTATGAAATAGATTTAAAAAATTTTCAGCACAAATTACTTTTAGCTGCATTTTATTTGTCGATTTACTTGTTTAGTTATGATACAAAGACCTTTGCAAACATGATTCCTCAGTAGTATATTTCCCCAATATGTTGGCAAACATGTCACGTAAGTAAAGAGTCAGCTATTTGCATTTGTTCTATCATTTGATTTTGAAGAGAAGTGAATTAGAGATGGTGGTAAGGGAATTTTGAGTTTAGTATCGGTTTTGGTATTTTTAAGGGGGTATACCTCGGTATCGGTTTGGTATTCAGTATCTGACTTGACTGAGATTTGCTCAAAGTACCATAGTGAAATTCACATCAGGAAAATACAGAATAAGTTGTTCTTGTATCATTCTGCCACAGCTCCACAAATGCCATGCCAATGAGCTCAACAGTCTTTTACAGACACAAATCATACCTACACTAATTTTGTGACTTCTTCTAAACACACCTTAACCTTTAAAGTCCTATTTGAGACATTTGCAATCTCAGTGCATGTGTCCTGACCATGCCATCTTCGGGAGGTCCTGCTGACAATAAACAAATCAGCTGGGCAGTGATTTATAGAAATCGCTGTTAAGCACCTGGACATGTACATGTTGTAGTCTAGTAAGAATTCAGGATAATTGCCCAGGACCCCTGAGGGTTAACAAAATTGAAAATAAAATCAGCCACTTCTTTCATGAAAAAGAACACTTCAACTGCTATCACGCATCAACAAGGCCTTTTAAATAGTTGATGTAGGAAAAAAGACTAGCTGGTGCAAACTCGAGATTATCAAGAGCCAAACACAAATTTTGAACCCCCCAATCCCCCAAATATGCATACAAAACCGAAAATTAAAAGTCCTATCTGGCCTTCCATACTTTTAACCCTCTGCGCATACGCAGCGGTCAGGAAGAGACCGGAATTGGCACTAACATCATTCTTTGTAGATGGGCGTACTAATAATAACCCATCTGGACCATTGGTAAGTATAAAAAATATTCAAATTACTTAAAATTTATCATATTTTTATACGACAACCAATGGCCCAGACTAGCAGAATCGTAAAAAGGCGGAGGGCCTAGGACTTAAGAATTAGCAGACAAAATATAGCTCCTAAGCCTGCATTCCAAGGTGAAAGGAAATTAATTAAAAAGGAATTACATGATTGTCTCTCTATAATAGAGAAGACATATCATAAATAAGGAGCCATATCCAAGTAATTCCATATTCTTAGCATGAAAGATTATGTTAATTGGGTGTAAGGAGCCCCCAATTTTTAAGGCTAGTCCAGACTAAGCCCCATAAATTAGGATGGCGTATTTAAGAGTGAGAGACTAACCCCACAAACATACGCCATATATAAATAATAAACAAGCTGTGTCTAGGATCAGATATAATCTGCAGACAAAACAGCTTCACTCATAGTTACACATTTATCAAGCAGGAGGAGATTTACAAAAATCCCCCCCCCTCCTTTTTTTGAAGGAACATTCTTCAAAACAAAGAGGGGAGTGCTCTGGAACCGGTGAAAAATGGTACCAATTAAACAATATATATTTGTCCAACAGGCACCCAAATATTAATTATTGGTGCTTGATGCCACTTCAGAAGCCAAGGCTATCGTGGCGATCTCGGTAATTAATAGCGCATGCTTCTAATGTATACCAGAGACGGAATACGTAGATAGGTTGAAAAACTGGTGAATAATGAGTACAACCATACACTTGTCCAATAGAATCCTTAGAAAGTATCTGAAGAGAAAACAAGCTTCTGAGGCAACCAACAGGCAACCCCGTTCAGGTGTACAATTAATTCCAATAATAACACTCCTACTGACACGTGCGAATATACGAGAATGTGTACTGTATCTCATAGAAACCTGGATTAGAACATGGAACGAGCTATGATTAACAGACCCATCACGGACCGTCCCCAGAATAATTCATTGTTTCCTTGGTCCGTAACAATCAATGACTGTTCGGAGAAGAATATATTACTCCGAATAATGATGCCAAAAAATGAGAACATGTGCATTGACAGCCTATTGGCAGTTCCATAACTGATCCAAATAGCCCCAAAATTCTCATGAGCTCTATAAGCAGAGCAAGAATTTATATAATCTGTCAATAATGCGTCTGCCTTATAATACACATATTATGCACGCGAGCAATGAAATCCCACATGTACTCATCTGAATACAGCCTGTAACCACGGTTTGACGGAGTGATACAAGTGTAACCAGGAAACTGAATGAATAATATGACGTTAATATGCAGTTAACTGAGTAATAAACTCATACGTCGTAAGAAAGGCCAGACCATTCTGAGCGAAACTTTTCAGAGTGGACTAATTGCCACATTGGAGAATGTAGCCCAGATAAACGACATGTCAACCATACAGGTACACGAAGGCTAGCAATTTTATTGATAAAGAATCATATGCTCGTATATGACTTATAAATGAACAACCACAGAAAACAAAGCAACTAAAAAGTGGATGTGCCCATGAGGTCGCCGGTAGAACACGACCCAGCCGTCAATCGACCGACTCCATAATGCCACTAAGGACGGAGAGGGACATGATGAACAAATACACCGTATTGACATAATCACACTAGGTAAATATGGCGTCATTAATAGAGCTTATCGCCTCATATAACTAACACCAACCCATACCAGTATTAAGAGAATAACCTCCTCTAACATACGGTATCATGCTGGTTAATGCCGGATGAATGGATGGATGGACGGACAGACGGATGGCATACAGAAAGTGATCAATAAAGCTCCCCTGAGCTTTGCTCAGGTGAGCTAAAAAATCAATCAATGGACAAATTCACAAAAATTCAACCAGATGGTCAATTGTTTTTTAATTTTGCATTTACTTGAAGTCCTCCAAAACTATTTTAAAGCGAAGAAAATAAAAAATAACCCAAATGACACCCAATTCCACGAATTTGAGAACGCAGAAAGCAAATATGGTCAAATAAGAACTTAACATGTATTTTGTCAATGTAGACAATATGTGAAAGTTTAAAAAATATTTCTTTATGTATACTCAAGTTACCATCTGGAAACCATGAAATGTGTTGGTCAACTTAAAATTGACTGCATACTAAACAAGAGGCCCAAAGGGGCCTTAATCGCTCACCTGACAAAATGGTTCAAAGAAGTATTTGGGGTCATATTCGGTTAGACATGGTTCATCAACACTACAAAGAAATGAAGTGAGGAAAGGCAAATTTTTTGGAAAAACCCTAAGGAATGTATTTGACCAACTTGAACCTAACCTGAACCCCCCCACCCAAAAGAGAGCCCAAATATTAAGTTAGGGACTCAAATTGAACAAACTTGAATATGATCCCCCTTGAGATGTTATATACCAAAAATTTAAAATTTGGGCCCCCATAGAAACCTAAATGAAGGTGTCAATGACACTGTAGCCAGGGACTCGATTTGAACAAACATGAATCTGATCCCCCCTCCCCCCCCCCCACCACACACACACACCTCGAGATGTTGTATACCAAATATGAAAGAATTCTGATTGATAAATCAGAAGAAAATGATTTTTAAAGAAATTTCCTCATATTGCACTAAGTTAAAATTAGGGCTCCCATAGGGAACCCAAATATAAACCCAGGGACTCGATTTGAACAAACATGAATCTGACCCCCCCTAGAGATGTTGTATACCAAATATGAGAGGATTCTGACTGGTGGATCTGAAGAAGATTTTTAAAGAAATTTCCTCATATTGCACCAAGTTAAAATTGTGGTCTCCCATATGAAGTCCAAATATTAACTGAGAGACATGATTCGAACAAACTTGAATCTGACCCTCGTAACAACGATGTTTACCCAGTATTAAAACATTCTGACCAGTGGTTCTGAAGAAGAAGATTTTTAAAGCTTATTTCCCATATTGTTCTAAGTTAAGATTTGGGATCCTGTACTGAGCCCAAATACGAACCGAGGGGCTTAAATTTACCACACTTGTATCTGAACCCCCTATGGATGCTATATGCCAAATATAAGAAGATTTTGATCAGTAGTTCTGGAGAAAATCTTAATACATGCAAATATGCTGACTCAACAATTTTTCGATGCCCTCTACAGAGCACTTTAACACAAATGATGACAATTTTTTTTTATCAATCGATTCTACTGGTCCTAAGGATGCTTCATACCAAATAACAGTTCTCTGTTCCGTGTGGTTTTGGAAATATGGGCGTTAAATATTTTCTATTTTTAGTTCCTGGGGTTACCAAAATTTTTTTTTACTATGAATCAAGTACTTATGACTCAATAAAACCACATACCGCATTTCGTTCAAATCGGATCATCGGTTCAGAAAATAGACATTTTGGGTGGGGCCAAAAATCTTGCCCCTCCACTGGTTCATGAAAAGATGATTCTTCTAGAATTTTGGAGCATTTTTCCCCTCCCCCCTCCCTATGGAGGGTGGCAACTTTATTTGAACAAACTTGAATGGACATATGATAAGGACCATGTATATCAAATTACTTTGGCCCAGGGGTTTAGAGAAGTTGTTAATGTAAAGTTCACGATGGATGGACAGACGACGGACAGAAAGTGATCACTTGAGCTCCCCCTGAATTTCAGTCAGGTGAGCTAATAACAAATCAAACCAGCTATTAGTTCATAAGAGGATGATTTTTTAGTATTTTTCTTATTACCAACAGTGTTAAAATTAAGGTCCCCCATTTCTTGTCTCCAAAAACAACTAAAAGCATTTTACACCATTTAATAATTCTACTTCTAAGGAAACCTCATACCACACAACAATGTGATGTCCAGGGAATATGGGCATTTAATTTTTTTTCTATTTTAAGCTTCTAGGGTTTGCCACAAGGCTGCAATTTGGAGCAATTCTACACATTTTTCACTACATGGGCCTATCCCAAATATAGCCTTAGAAACTTTCTTTGAACAAACTTAAATTTACACCAGGAGGATGCACACTAAATATCAAAGCATTCTTACTGATGATTTACGAGAAGACTGTCAAAAGACTTTGGGGCATTACCCCCACAGATCAAAGAGTAGTGTGTTCCTTTACTGGGGTTTAACAACATTTCCAACAGCCATGGTCATCTCATGTTAGACGTTTTTACAGGTGAAGAAAGCTGGAGTACACAGAGAACCACAAAGCAACAGCAAGTAACTGTTGGACTCTCCAACATACTATTCCGGCACAAGCAGGGTTAGCATTGGTTGAAGGAAAGTATTGTACCATCAACAAACTGTATGCCTTAGTACACAGAACCACTGTGTTCTCACTCTGGAAATTGTGATGAAAAGTCTTGCAAGGACACAATGCAGATGATGTAACCTCAACTCAATCAAGGCACATAAACTCCAGATACTGAGTGATGTCATCTGGTTTTATAACAATTTCATCGATAATACATAAATCAGACAAAAAATTGATGAAGCAGAACTGTTTTTCATTTAATTGGCTGAATGCAAGAAGCTACTATAGTGGTTTTACATTCTCTCTGTTCTTCTATTTATTGGAGTTTAACGACACTTTTGACAGCCAGGATCACCTCGTGTCAGACAGTTTACGGTGGAGGAAACAGGAGTACCTGGAGAAGACCACAAGCAATGGCGAGCAACTGTCAGACTCCCCAACGTACTAACTCCACACAAGCAGGGTTAGCATTGGTTGAAGACAGGTGCACCATCAATGTGTCGTGCTTCTTAGTGCATCTCGGCACTCAGCCTGCACATAGGCAATCAGGATTAAGTGCCTTGCCCAACTCTGTTCTTCATGTTAACTTAGTAAAGATAGTGTTCAGAAAAAGTTAATCTTTTAAAAACAATTTTCTTGCACTGAATTTTTACGAATGACAGTGTAGTGGTGTAGTATATACAGTGAATAGATTAGAGCTGGGCCATTTTTTAGTTTACCAGTTTGGTTCTGGTTTTTGCTTCAACTAGAAAAGCGAAGAACAGGGCCAAGCAAAAACCACCCAAAAGGGTTTTATCTATCTTTCTGGGAGGGAACTGGATGAGTGGCCCGTATGGACTCTCATCATTTAGTCTATCAGGCAAAGGGGCATATACATTGTGTTCTCACTGTCACATTTCTCCATTACTGATTCCACCAGACGTGTCAATAAAAGAGAAAATGTGACACTGAAAACACAGCATAGATTAAATAAACTTTATTAGTTCTTCCCTGAATTTATGTCTTTTTCGGGCTCAATAGGCTTGGCAACTCATCCCCTAGGACCTGTAAGAATGATTAAAGGGAAGCTAGGCTGAATCCAATTGAGATACTTACAGGGTTTTTTGAGGTGAGTGGTGTCATATAAACCACTGCAGAGCCTGAAGTGTTGTTTACTATATGTTTTAAATATGGAAAAACTGACCTGTGAGGTTTTTTTATGAAACCAAACCAAGAGCAAATCTGAGGAATTAAAACCACCCAGCTCTAGAATAGGTCAATGGAAGTAGAATGCACAACAAAGTTTGAGGCCAGCATCTCATGTTCAAAGTGGTAACAAAGAGTGAGAGCCTTTTTGAAGCCTTGATACAGTACCTAAAATGGATAACAGTGACAGCAGGAGAGCCTATTTTCAGCCTATATTAACAAAATCTCCTTAACAATGCACAACTAGAGGCTCTAAAGAGCCTGTAATCACTCACCTGGCAGAACTACATATAAAAATGTGATTTCGCATAGGGATTCCATGATAACTATGAGCTGCAACTATGGTCATGTTTGTAACATTACATCAATATTACAGGAGGATCACTGGTAGAAGGTGTCCCAGTCCTCAATCATGTGAAGTTTCACAACATTTGACCTTGTAGTTTCAGAAGAGAAGAGTTTTCAAAATTGACCAATCAGAATCAAAGAATGCCTCTGGCGGCCACATTTTTCATTCAACAGAAATAAAATTAGTAACAGTTGTAGAGAACCTCTCATCAGATATGTTAACCTCCAGAATAATTTTTCAGGGAACCTGAGGGTGATTTTAAGGGAAATGGGATGGATTTCAGGAAAAAGTTTGCGCGGGGACAAAACAAAAGAAAAACTTGTAAATTTTCTGCTCATGGAAAACCATTAACACCAGGTTATATCCAGATCTAGTTGTCAATTATGCTGATGCATTTATGCCATGTTAAATGAACGTGTCAATGACACTGTAGCTCAACTTGACAAACTTGAACTTGGTAAGTTATAAATGAAATGGCAAAATTGAAGATCATAGGTACCAATGTTATTTGATGAAATTTCAACATAACAGCATTGTGTGTGCACAACGTCTGAGTAATCCATGCATTTTTAAATGTAAACTGTAAGACTGGCTAAAGGAAGAATGTTGATACACAAATGCAGTAAGTTCAGAGGTTATTGTAAATGGCAACTTTTTTTCACTTTTTCACAGAAATGAATGCTTATCAACAGCTCTTACATGTATCTAAAGTTCTTGCCTAATGAGCACACCAAGTTCAAAAACAATCCTATGATAAATGTGGCCTGTAGGCCATGTCAAAGAATCAATATCTCCTATCTTTTGTCACCCTGCATAAGCATACAAAGTTTCAAAACAACCTGATAATGCATGTGTCCTCTGGGGCATGCCAAAGGAAGATGTTAATGCACAAATGCACTAAGTAGAAGGTCAGTGCTTGTGGCAATGGGTTTTTATGGAAATTCATAAATATACCCTGCAGAGAGTGCAAAAGGGATAAGTTGATGCACAAATGCAGTAAGTTCAAAGGTTGGTGATAACAACAATAAATTTTTATGGAAATGAAAACAAGAGGCCCCAAGGGGCCTGAGGGCGCTCACCTGACATGGAAGCCTAAATATCAACCCAGAGAATTGATTTCAACAAGTTGCATCAGATCCTCCTAAGAAAAGCATAACCAAATATCCAAAGATTCTGACCAGTGGATCTAAAAAAAAAGGAGATTTTAAAGAATATTCCTCATATTGAACTAAGTTATAATTCGGGCTCCCACAGGGAGCCCATATATGAACCCAGGGACTTGGCTTTAACAAACTTAAATCTCACCCCCCTAAGGATGCTGCACACCAAATATCAAAACATTCCGACTGCTGGATCTGAAGAAGAAGATTTTTAAAGAAAATTCCTCATTTTGAACTAAGTTACAATTCAAGCTCCCACAGTGAGTCCAAATATGGACCTAGGGACATGGCTTGAACAAACTTGAATCTCACCCCCCTAAGGATGCTGCATATCAAATATCAAAACATTCCAACTGCTGGATCTGAAGAAGATTTTTAAAGAAAATTCCTCATTTTGAACAGAGTTATGATTCGGGCTACCACAGTGAGCCCAAATATGAACCCAGGGACTTGGCTTGAACAAACTTGAATCTCACCCCCCTAAGCATGGTGCATACCCAATATCAAAAGATTCTGCCTGCTGGATCTTGAGAAGAAGATTTTGAAAGAAATTTGCGTGAAATGTACTAAGTTCGAATTCGAGCTTCTATAGTGAGCCCAAATATGAATCTAGGAAAGACGATTTGAACAAACTTGGATCAGATCCACCCCACAATGTTGCATGCCAAATATCAAAAGATTCTGCCCGCTGGATCTGGAGAAGAAGATTTTTTAAGAAATTTGCCTGAAATGCACTAAGTTCGAATTCGGGCTTCTATAGTGAGCCCAAATATGAATCCAGGGAGCCGATCTGAACAAACGTCAATCAGATCCACCCCACAATCTTGCATACCAAATATCAAAAGATTCTGCCTGCTGGATCTGGAGAAGAAGATTTTTGAAGAAATTTGCCTGAAATGCACTAAGTTCGAATTCGAGCTTCTATACTGAGCCCAAATATAAACCCAGGGGGCCGATTTGAACAAACTTGAATCAGATCCACCCCACAATGTTGCGTGCCAAATATCAAAAGATTCTGCCTGCTGGATCTGGAGAAAAAGATTTTTTAAGAAATTTGCCTGAAATGCACTAAGTTCGAATTTGGGCTTCTATAGTGAGCCCAAATATGAATCCAGGGAGCCGATCTGAACAAACTTGAATCAGATCCACCCCACAATGTTGCATACCAAATATCAAAAGATTCTGCCTGCTGGATCTGGAGAAGAAGATTTTTTAAGAAATTTGCCTGAAATGCACTAAGTTCAAAATCGGGCTCCTATACTGAGCCGAAATATGAACCCAGGGGGCCGATTTCAACAAACTTGAATCAGAACCACCCTACAATGTTAAATACCAAATATCAAAAGATTCTGCCTGCTGGACCTGGAGAAGAAGATTTTTTAATATTTTTCCCATTGCCTACAGTGTTAAAAAGTGCTGACTCAGCACTTTTTCAAAGTCCTGAAAAAAGTACCTTGTGATCAAACAGATAGGGATTTTTTTAACCATTCTATTCTACTGGATAAAAGTAAGCTTTATACAAAATAAGAATTCTCTGTGCCGTGTAGTTTTGGAGATATGGCAGTTTTAAGGTTTTTCCTATTTTTAGCTCCCGAGGTTCCCACGGGGCAATGAGAAAATTTTTTTTTGCATCAATCAACTACTCATGACCCATTATCATCTCATATCAAATTTGGTTCAAATCGACCTCACGGTTCTGAAAATAGAAATTTTAGGCGTGGCCAAAATGTTTGCCCCTCCCATAACGAAGGCAAATAATGCCCGACAAACTTCTCTTGAACAAAACTTGATTCTAAACCTCAAAAGAACTCTGTATACCACATATCAAGACTCTGCTACTGGTGGTTCATTAGAAGAAGACTTTCAAAAAATTTGGCCATTTTTTCTCCACACCTCTGCTCAATATGAGCCGAAACCTATTTTGGATAAAAATCAAAATGCCCCTATATAACCACTACTTACATGAAATTTAATTAAAATGTGGCCAGTGGTTTAGGAGAAAGAGGCTCAAACACCACCTTCACGCAGGACGACGGATGACGGATGAAGAGTGATAAGAAAAGATCACCCTGACTTTCAGTCAGGTGAGCTAAAAAGCAATAGCTCACATCTAGAGGTCACACGGAACACACATACCAAGTTTCAAAGTGATCCAATCATAAATGTGCCCTGAAGGCCATGTTAAAGAGAAATATTGAGGTCTGATTAAGTTTAAAGGTCAGCTGCAACATTTTTTGACAGAAATGGAAGAAAATCGACAGCTCCCATATAGATGTCCCCCACACAAGCTCACCAAGTTTGCAAGCGATCTAATCATAAATGTGCTCTGCAGGGTGTGTCAAAAGGAAATATTGATGCTTAACTGCACTAAATTTTTACTAAGTTCACTGAAGGTCATTGCCAGTGGCAACATTTTTTGACGGAAATCAAGGAAAATCGATAGCACCCATCTAGAGGTAACCCCAAACAAGCATGCCAGGTTTCAAAGCAATCCGATCATAAATGTGCCCCGTAGGGGGTGCCAAAGGGAAATATTGAGGTCTGACTAAACTAAGTTCTAAGAACGTTGGCCGCAGCAACATTTTTTGACGGAAATGGAAGAAAATCGATAGCGCTCATCTAGAGGTGTCCCAAAACAAGCATGCCAGTTTCAAAGCAATCCGATCATAAATGTGCCCTGTATGGTGTGCCAAAGGGAAATATTGAGGTCTGACTAAACTAAGTTCCAAGAACGTTGGCAGTAGCAACATTTTTGATGGAAATTTGAAGAAAATCCATAGCTCCCATCTAGAGGTCACCCCCAAACAAGCATGCCAGGTTTCAAAGCAATCTGATCATAAATGTGCCCTGTAGGGTGTGCCAAAGGGAAATATTGAGGTCTGAAGAAACTAAGTTCTAAGAACGTTGGCCACGGCAACATTCAACAGAAATTGAAGAAAATCGATAGCTCCCATCTAGAGGTCACCCCAAATAAGCATGCCAGGTTTCAAACTAATCCAATCATAAGTGTTCCCTGTAGGGTGTGCCAAAGGGAAATATTGAGGTCTGACTAAACTAAGTTCTAAGAACGTTGGCAGTGGCAACATTTTTAGACAGAAATTGACGAAAATCGATAGCTCCTATCTAGAGGTCTCCCCAAACAAGTATACCAGGTATCAAAGCAATCCGATCATAAATGTGCCCTGTAGGGTGTGCCAAAGGGAAATATTAAGGTCTGACTAAACTAAGTTCTAAGAACATTGGCCGTGGCAACATTTTTTGACGGAAATGGAAGAAAATCGATAGCTCCCATCTAGAGGTCAGCCCAAACAAGCATGCCAGGTTTCAAAGCAATCCAATCATAAATGTGCCCTGTATGGTGTACCAAAGGGAAATATTGAGGTCTTCTGACTAAACTAAGTTCTAAGAACGTTGGCCACGGCAACATTTTTTGACGGAAATGGAAAAACATCGATAGCTCCCATCTAGAGGTCACCCCAAATAAGCATACCAGGTTTCAAAGCAATCCAATCATAAATGTGCCCTGTAGGGTGTGCCAAATGGAAATATTATGGTCTTACTAAACTGAGTTCTAAGAACGTTGGCCGTGGCAACATTTTTTGATGGAGATTGAAGAAAATCGATAGCTCCCATCTAGAGGTCACCCTAAACAAGTATTCCAGGTTTCAAATCAATCCAGTCATAAATGTGCCCTGTAGGGTGTGCTGAAGGGAAATATTGTGGTCTGACTAAACTAAGTTCCAAGAACGTAGGCCGCGGCAACATTTTTTGATGGAAATTGAAGAAAGTTAAAAAATTTATAGTAATTTATATATTTTTTATACTTACCAATGACCCAGACATAGCTGGTGCTAACTCTTAAAATATAGGGCCAAACACAAATTTTGCCCCCCAATCCCCAAAATTTGCATCTAAAACTAAAGAAAACATGTCCTGAAAGGCCCTCCACACTTCGCCCCTACTGCGCATGCGCAGTGTCAAGGACGTTCCGAAATTGGCGCCATTTATCATTCTAATAACCAGTGCCTGGTAAGCGCTATGTATTCAGCGGGGAGGCAAGAGTTCCCAACTCCTGGGAGGGCCATCCCCGTCTGGGTCATTGGTAAGTATAAAAAATATATAAATTACTATAAATTTTTTAACATTTTTATACTGTACCAATGACCCAGACATAGCTGAATAGTAAAAAGGCTGGAGGGCCAAGGACATAGAGCAAAATGGAATACGCTCAATAAAATAAAATAGAGTCATCCCCTGTAGGGAAAAGAAGTAATAGGCCTTACATGTATCTTTCTTATTTATGATAAATTAGAAAGATACAACACCTTCCAAAATTGAGCTTCATACATCCATGTACTCTATTAATATCCAATATAATCCTTATACTAATAATTTTTAAAGTAAGCCAATAATAAAGTAAGTCTAGAGAATAGAGACTCTTATACTCCTAAAAGTGTCTGAGAATTGCATAATCATGTCCGTTGACATATGCAATATTCAAAAGCTATACTTTAAAAACTAAGACTTGAATGAATTTTATAAACTTAAACTTCTCACTAAACAACCATCCCAATAACAGCTCAGAATTACTAACTCCGGAGGAGGTATCCCCTTGTTTTCATAGTAAAACAGGTGACCCAAGGGAACACCCTCCCCCCCCCCCTTTTTCTTGCCCTGGGTCAAATAGCCCAGAGCGAAGAGGGCAGCCGAACGGAGACACTGCCGAAACAGACAGCCTACCTAGCTATAGTAGCAACTGTTAAGAGAATGACATTCTGAGCAGTAGATAATAGACCTAACAAAAGAGGCCTCAAGAAATTGACTCGATATTTCTAAGATAAAATTCATGAATGTGGATGGCTGAGCGCAATGAGCGGCCTTCAAAAATCTATAATAGCGACACTATTAATGTAAGCCCAAGAAGTAGAAGAACTCTTACTTCATGAGCCGAAATCTTAAGCACAACTGCTAAGTCAATGATATACCATAAGCAGTACCGATAGTTAATAGAATCCATTAACAATAAAATGGAGCGTAACGTCCTTCTACTAGACATCAAAGACAGAAGAAGCTTACGCCCTTGTAATAAACAGATATCTGTTTATAAATACATAAACTGTACCCGGAAAGAGTAAAGGCCTATGCCCATACGAAGACGGAAGGACCTTAAAATAATAGGTTCCGGATAATAGGAGCCTAACTCTTATGCAACAATCCAACCTAAATAGTAACGGAAGTATTGATTCCGAAACTATGAAAGTGAAAATCATCCATTGATAGTGCATGAAACTCACTGACTCTACAGTAAAAGAGAAACCAACAGAATTACTGTCTAAAGGTCAGAATTTGAAAACTACTGTTTCCAGAGGCTCAAATGATTACTTAGCTAAATAAGAACCGAAGTTAAAATCCGTATAGGAATTTAATCTAAAGATTCTAAGTCTATTTATCAAAAAGTTACTAACTGACTTAGATAAAGAGACAAAAGACTCAATTGTAAACTATCGTAGAGTGCATAGGTATGAGGTAACATAAACCTATAACCTAAATAATAACAGGCTGCAGTAGATCTTGTGAAACAAGTATACTAAAAAATAGCAATGAGTAGTATGGAGGGATCAACAATATGAACATAATGATCCCTACACCACGACGGAAGAGCCTCCACTTTAGTTGCATAGAATAGCGAAGAAGAGGATCTCCTATAGTAAGAAATCGCGTCCAAAGCTCGTCCAGTACAGTGCTTACAATGCAATACGGACCACACAACGGAATACATGAAGGTTGCGACCTTGCTGGTTGTGATAAAGATGACACGATTTACCCAGTGAAAAAAGATCCTCACATAGAGGAAGATTTCACGTTAAGACCCACAGTAGACAAGAGAGTAAATTACTCATGATCTCTGTGAAGATAGAGATGCTATCAACAGAAATGTATTGTGGTTGTTTATCTTAGCAATACCTGCTAAAACAACAGCGCCGGAGGATACGCGTATCCTATCATTCCGTCCTATAGATCAATAGAGCGTTAACACTATTAGCTCAGAGATCTGGACAAGCCAACACATACGTCTGCAATTGATTAGCAAGCTGTGTCATAAATAAATCATCATTGGGCGCTCCCATAGATAGCAAATCTGATTGAATACTTGTTTGTTGAGAGTCCATTCTGACAGCAACAAGCGACCCGTAAGAGAACGGGAGTCCGATAAAAGAATCAGACGACCCGGAATATGACGGACCAAAACTGAACTTGGTGTACTATAACCAACAGACGGATTCTTTCCATTAAATTGAATAACGGAAACGAAAGAGTGCCTCCCTGGTTCCGGAGATACGCCACTACTGTCGAATTAAAGGACAGGAATTTGGGCATGCGTTTCTGAATAATGTTCATGCAATGACATAAAGCAAGCCTAAAAAACATTATTCCGCGGAAGTTAAACTGATAGCTAAAAGACTGCGGAACCCAAAGACCCTGGCACTTTGAATCCGAAGGGATCAGTATATATCCCAATCTGTTTGACTGGCAACCGTCATAACAGCCACACTCGGGTCCGGCAACTGCGGCGGCACTCTCTGAGTCAACCACCGAATGTTTGCCCCAGTCTGAATCTCTTGTAACACTAGATAGACAAGAGAATGTATAAATCGAGCAATTCATGGATTGCCGGAAAGTTGCCGTCGAAGAGAAGCTCCTCCGAGAACGAAGCGACTCTGAGAGAGTTCTTAACCTTACTATCCACGCGTGTGGATGTAGCTAGGGCTGCGTCACGTCTAACCAACTCCAATCAGCCACTGAAGGGCGGAGTTATACGTGAACAAACTACTGCCCTCAAAAGAAATTACATTGAGAATAATATCCCGTAAATCTTTTCTTGAAGACGTAATGAAAACGCCTCAGTAAGGCAGATTACGTATAATAAAGCGTCTAAGTTAAGTCTACTATACATAATGTCGTTCCCAACATTGAAATTGGAAAAGACATAAACGGCGAAAAAGAATATATGCAGTCTTTAATCACACCGTCTAGACGCATATGAACTCTCGGTATGCCCTGCTCTGCCAAAATAAACTATTTGTAAAAATGATAAAATGGCAGAAATGAGCAACGCGGACAAGAAACTAAACTATCATGCTTAGTAGCAGGCTTGTATATATATATATATATAGCGTCGAAAAATAAAACACATGTTGTAATGACAATATTGGACTGCGTCGGTAAGTCAGGGACAATGTCCCTGTACCGATCGAAAAATCCGAGTCCAATGACGCTATAAGTCTCTTATCCAAGATCGCAGCAATGAAGTCCGAAAAATAATCACTGGAAGAAATGCCAGAAGATATGAAAGGCATCTTCCGATACTACTAAAGGGAAAACTCGAAATCTTTCGAATCCCTTTCGCCATCCTGTCGGACCCTGTAAAGCGTTCGGTCGTCCGTAGCTGATGCAACCGCGGACCGCACCGACCCAGCGCCGTCGGATAATTCCTGATTCGACCGAGAAACTGTCAATTGCTGGGATGCTGCGAAACAACTGTGCTAACTCGGATAGCACGTCCGTCACTGAGGCCTGAGGAGAAGCGGTCTTACGATGCATTGCCGCTGGAAGCTCCGTGATCGTTACCCCGTGCATACTTCCAATATGCGAGCGAACGGAGTGTATAGGCCTCGTGTCCCTTGGCTACCGGATGGCGCGACCTATTCGCCGTGGAATCACTGAATGCCGAAACTGATCGGATACTCGAGGTCACGTAGCCAATGTGCGGTCGTGTGCCCTGCTGTGAGGATGAGGAAGCATTAAAGACAGTCTCTCGGACTGTCAATATAACGGAGCATCCCGAGCAACGGACATATGCTCCGAATGTAAAATATCTGAACCACAACATGCGGTCCCCTATGTTGTTGGGCGAGAGAGAAACCTCTCTCACTCACAGCCCGGACGGACCTGGACAAGCCAGGAATCGGACTAACAGGCTTCCTCCGATCTGTCCTCAATCTGCCGTCACTGGGTGAGTACTAAAGTAATTAAAGTGCTCGCATCACCCAAATCTCCTTCCTAGACCGCAACGGACGAACCCGGCAGCCGAACCATTCGATGAATGTACGCTACACCGGGTGAGCTAGCGAATGTCACTCCGTAAGCGATAGACATATTCCATGAGCACTTATTGCCGCTAACTCTTCATTAACTATGACGACAGAGGCACACTTTTGAAAGACATCTCCATAACTCTTCGAACAAGAAACCAGAAATGCTTGGATAGCAAGCATAAAATAATAATATATATAGCGTCGTTCAATAATTCGAAAGTTTGTGTGACATTATTGGACTATGTCGGAACTGAGGGACGATGTCCCTGAACCGAACCAAAAATTTCTAAGTCCACCGACGCTATCAGTTTCTTATCCGGCATCGCAGCATATGTTGTTCCGAAAGGGAAAGCTTGAAATCCTCCGAATCCCTTTCGGTATCCCGTCGGACCGGATGAAACTTTCGGACGTCCGTACCCGCTTCCGCGGAGCGTCCCGACCCAGCATCGTCGGATAAAATATATGCGACAGATTCAGTTGATGCTGGGATGCTGCGATAAACTGTGCTATTAAGGAAAGCACGTCCGTTCCCGAGGCCTATGCAGTAGCGGACTTACGATGCATTGCCGCCGGAAGCTCCGTGTACGTTGACTCCCGCACACTTCCTATGCGAACGTCCGGAGTCTGCAGGCCTCGAGTCCCCGGCTACCGACACAGCGCTGTCGGATAATTCTCGATCCGACACCGTTTCTGTCGGCTGCTGCGATAAGCTGTGCTATGTGCACAAGAATGTCCGGCGTCGAGACCTGCGGAGGCGCAGTCTATCGCTGCTTCGCCGAGGGCAGCTCCGCATCAGATGGCTCCCGCATACTTTTCCTATGCGAACGTCCGGAGTCCATCGGTCTCGAATCCCTGGCTGCCGGATGGTGTGACCTGGTCGCCGAGAATCCTTGATCGGCGAAGCTGGTAATATATCGGCGGTCACGGAGCCAAGGTGCAGTCGTGTGCGCTGACGAGAAGAGGAAGCCTTAGCAGTCTCAGCGGACTGCCTATACAACGGAGCGTCCCGAGCGACGGACGTATGCTCCGCTAGCGACACATTTTGTACCACAACATCTGGGGCCAGATGTTGTTGAACGAGAGAGGGGCCTCTCTCGCTTGCCGTCCGGATGGACCGGAACGAGCTATGAACCGGACTAAAAGGCTTCCTCCGTTCTCCCTCCGATCCGCCGTCACTGGGTGTGCATTAAATTAATTTTATAGTGCTCGCATCACCCCAAAATTCCTTCTAGACCGCAACGGACGAACCCGGCTGCCGAACCATTCGGTGAATGGACGCTACACCGGGCGAGCTAGCGGACGTCAAAGGCCGTCGAACCTACTAGGGTCCTCTTAGGCAATTGGCGTATTACATGAGCACTTTTCCGCTAGCCCTTCATTAATTGTGACGACGGAGGCACACTGTTGGAAGACATCACAGATACATCACCCTAATCTTGATCGTCTGAAATAGAAATTGATAAAGTAGAGTGACCCTGCGGGGAAAGGACCGGAGTGTCCAAATCCCCAACAACATACCGTGACATACGCTTCCCATATTGTCATCGAAATCATACGATACAGAACAGGAGTTAATGCGAGTACACTGACCACATATAGAATGATAATAAAGTCAGAGAAAGACTTCCTCTTAAAACAATTGATCAATATCCTTTCAATGTGAAAAGAAAACAAGTCCTGGTACTCGCACTAACCCCTGGCAATCAAAATACATAATAATAATATGATCCATTAATATAGAAAAAATAATTGAAATCAAAATATTTTGAAAAAATATTTTTTCAGAACAGCCCAAGTTTCTGAAAAGTAACGTTGAGCCCCAATGGATCCCAAGCCTAAGTGTGGACAAAAATTTTAAAAATATTTTAAACAATTTATTCAACACTTACGAACAATAATAATGTATCTAGTTATGATTAAAATAACATAAAGATATTATTATTTAGAAATCCCCCCCTCACACAGAGGGCTGTTGTAAATGTAAACAATGAGTGTAAAAACACTAAAATAAGACTCCAGGCACCCAGGCCCGAAATCAGTTACCAAAAATACACTATCTGATGCAAAACAGAGACTTCCAGGGAAGAAACTGCAGAACATCAGATGGTAGATGCAGAACACAACGCCTAACCACCCGTAGGTGAAGACGTAAACATGGGGAAAGAACAGAATTCATTCTGTTATTCAGCTAAAACTCCCAAGAAATTTTAGTAATAATAATTACAGAAACTATGCCAAAAGCATGGGAGAATAGCAAGGGGGAACTTAAAGGACAGGGAGAGAGGAAAACACTTGTAAAAACAGTGTAACTAAATAATCAGAATGACAACAAAATGGCTGCTGCCTTGAAAATAGGTAACTTAACATAATTTCATTAAAAAATTTTAAGTTACAGCCCTGATAATATTCTGTCACACATTCTTTTCCTCTCCTCCTTCTCTATCCTCCTTAGAATCACCATTTCACTAATATTTATGTGTCTGGCATCATTTAAACTGAGATTTAAAAGCACAAAGATCAGTCAGATGTTAACTGATGAAGGGCCAAACTTAGAATGATAAATGGCGCCAATTTCGGAACGTCCTTGACACTGCACATGCGCAGTAGGGGCGAAGTGTGGAGGGCCTTTCAGGACATGTTTTCTTTAGTTTTAGATGCAAATTTTGGGGATTGGGGGGCAAAATTTGTGTTTGGCCCTATATTTTAAGAGTTAGCACCAGCTATGTCTGGGTCATTGGTACAGTATAAAAATATCGATATCTCCCATCTACAGGTAACCCCAAACAAGCATGCCAGGTTTCAAAGCAATCCGATCATAAATGTGCCCTGTAGGGTGTGCCAAAGGGAAATACTGAGGTCTTCTGACTAAACTAAGTTCTAAGAACGTTGGCCTCGGCAACATTTTTTGACGGAAATTGAAGAAAATCGATAGCTCCCTTCTAGAGGTCTCTCCAAACAAGCATGCCAGGTTTCAAAGCAATCCAATCATAAATGTGCCCTGTAGGGTGAGCCAAAGGGAAATATTGAGGTCTTCTGACTAAACTAAGTTCTAAGAACGTTAGCCGTGAAAACATTTCTTGACAGAAATTGAAGAAAATCGATAGCTCCCATCTAGATGTCGCCCTAAACGAGCATACCAGGTTTCAAAGCAGTCCAATCATAAATGTGCCCTGTAGGGTGTGCCAAAGGGAAATATTGTGGTCTGACTAAACTAAGTTCTAAAAACGTTGGCCGCTGGCAACATTTTTCGACGGAAATTGAAGAAAATCGATAGCTCCCATCTAGAGGTCACCCCAAACAAGCATACCAAGTTTCAAAGTGATCTGATCATAAATGCTACCTGTGAGGTGTGCCAAAGGAAATTGTGGACGTACGTACTAACGTACTAACATACTAACGTACGTACGTATGTATGCCGACGGACGAGAAGTGATGGCAAAAATCATAAAACAATTGTTGATTTGACCCCCGCCATCCTCTTCTTCATGACCCCCCCACCCACAGAGCACCACCACCTATGGTTTGCTTTTATCAGTCTACTGAGCTAATAATTTCCCAAGTCTGGAAATGTCAACAGGAAAAGAGGTCCTAATGTTCAGTTAATGCAAGAAGATTAGTATCTTTATCAAAACCCTTCTTGCATGTGTGGATGCTTGTGCCCTGCACAAAACTTTTCTTTTCATCATTGAAGCATTTTTTAAAATCTTTTTTTTTAATTCCATTCAAAATTTTCTGGGTACAGAGAGCCAACAGTTAACAGTTCTGTAGTCAGCACAACGGAATAAATGAAGTGTTAGAAATTAAGTCCATTGTGTATAAATATGCAGTCATAATTTTTCGGCATCCTAAGCGACTTTAACCTATTTTTAAACTGTGTTAAATAGTTGAGGTCTAGGTGTTGTTTACGTTACGATTTGGAAAAGGGATAAGGATAAAAGCTATTCTATGAAAAAATAAATGTATATTATTTAAGTCCCTTTCATATATTTTATTTACCAAAAAACTGCATTGAAGGTGGAGTTTTCAATTTTTTGAAAGTAAGTCACCTATTTTCACTTCGACACTTCAGAACGATGTGCAGAATCTGCTTTTATTACTCCGATGTCTCGGTTTTATAATAAATGAGAAGTCTGATCTGGTGCTGTCCAAGTCATTCACCCACTTGGGAATGAGCTTTGAGACGCACAACAATCTTGTTCGTCTGCCGTTAACCAGAGCGAAATCAATCAGTTGTTACGCTCGCTATTGTCTTCACTCAGACAAAGTCACAGCGAGAGAATTCATGAGACTCATAGGTCTGTGCTGAGCCGCTTCGGATCTCATTCCGATGGGGCGGTTACGCACTCGTCCTCTCCAAATTTTCTTGACTCAGAATTGGAGAGTAAAGATTCATTTGCTCGATATAGACATTCTCTTGTCAAATCAAGTGAAACAAGAGATTCAGACTTGTCTCCGATTACGAAGAAAAAAACAGAAATAAACATGAACACAGTTGAAATATATATCATAAAATACCCTTTTCTTAAATAAATTTAACTTAAACCATATTTTACTGCTTCGTGAGTCTTTACCAGAGTTTGAAATGCATGTGATTTGACTCCGAACGTTTTACACAAGTTACAATAGGAAAGAAATATTCGACTGTTGTTTTCCAGGATTTTTGGTCCAAAACTGATTCCCGTCCGGGAGGTCGGAACTACACTGAAATTTTGGGATTTTCCTGGGCATTCCGGGAGAGTTAACATGTCTGCCTCTCATAGGCCATGCCTGCCAAGTTTGGTTCACAATGGCTCGGTAGTTCCAGAGAAGAAGATGAAAATGATAAATTTTAAGTAATTTGTATATTTTTTATACTTACCAATGGCCCAGACTAGCTGGCGCTAACTCAAATTAATCCAGGGCCAAACACAAAATTTTGCCCCTCAATCCCCAAAATTTGCATGCAAAACCCCAAAAATCAAGTCTTAGATGGTCCTCCATACTTTTACGATCTGCGCATACGCAGTATCCAGGAAGGTACGAAATTGGTGCCAACCATCATTCTTTCTACAGATTACCTGTTAAATGTTATAAACAGCGGGGAGGTATGAGTGTCCACTCATGGGAGGGCCATACCCATCTGGACCATTGGTAAGTATAAAAAATATACAAATTACTTAAAATTTATACTTTTATACGACAACCAATGGCCATACTAGCTGAATCGTAAAAAGGCTGGAGGGCCTAGGACTTAAAAGGACAATCCAATCTCTCAATTAATTCAGTAAAGAATAGCTCCCACAGGAGAATAGGAGAAGATAGGAATTATATATGTCTTTCTCTTTTACGAGAAAAGAGAAAGACATGACACCAACAATGTAACTGAGTATTACATAACATATAATTCTCCATTTAATGCCAGCATAACCCGTTATGCTAATTCGGTGAAGAAAAACCAATATATAAAGATAATCCAGAGAATGAGACTCATATAAAAGTGTCTGAGGATTGTATATTAATGCCCGTTTGAGACAGGACATATACAAATGCTTCACAGTGAGCTGCACTTTAAAAACCATACATAAATGAGACATAGTTATTGCTTCACACCGAGCTAAACATTAAAACCATCCCAGAACTGACTCAGAACTACTGACACCGGAGGAGGTCTTCCCTTGCTTTTCACTATAAAGCGAGATGATCATAAGGGAAAAAAACATCCCCCCCCTCCCCCCATCTTCCCCTTGTTCTGAGGTAAAATTCCTCAGAATGAAGACGGCAGTGAAACAGCATCACTGCTGGAACGGACTGCCTAAAGACCTATAGATGTGACCATTAATGGACGACATTCTGAGCAACAGAAAGAGGACCCAAAGATATAATGTCACCGAGGATGGACTCTAAATTTCTCAGGTAAAACTTGGTAAATGAAGAGGGCTGTGTCCAGTACGCAGCCTTCATGAGATCAGTAATGGCTATACTGTTGGAATAAGCCCAAGAAGTGCACAGTGCTCTAACCTCGTGCGCTGATATCTTATTAACAGAACGTTGATCCGAAGATAGATTTTCATAGGCAATGCGTATTGCCAACTGAATCTAGCCAGCGACAGCATGAACAGAAATATACTTTCTGTTAGGAATCAATGAAAGAAACGTTTTCTTTCCTTTCTGACGTTTATAAATGTGCATAGCACTGACTGGACACAGCAAAGGTCTACAGTTATTGGAGGATGGTAAAGCCTTAATGACAATAGGCTCCGGCTGTCTGTCTGGAATCTGATTCTTAGCAAAATGAAAGTGTCAATGACACTGTAGCTCAACTTGTCAAGACAAAGACATGTACATGTATAGTATGTGACACAGCAATGACAAACATCTAGGTAATGACCTGATAACAAAGGTACAGATAAAGTATTGTAACGGTCTGTACATAAATACTGACCGTTGCCTGTAACAAATGTATAGGTAAAGTATTGTAAAGGTGGGTGACAGTCAGA
Source organism: Pictodentalium vernedei (assembly GCA_031216915.1). NCBI lineage: Eukaryota > Metazoa > Mollusca > Scaphopoda > Dentaliida > Dentaliidae > Pictodentalium > Pictodentalium vernedei. The sequence continues at coordinate 273,914,324 of CM062293.1, forward strand.
TGCTGAACTAGAAATGAAAGTGTCAATGACACTGTAGCTCAACTTGACAAACTTGAACTTGGTAAGTTATAAATGAAATAGCAAAATTGAAGATCATTGGTACCAATGTCATTTTTTTTGCCAGTGGCAACATTTTTTGACAGAAACCGAAGAAAATCGATAGCTCCCATCTAGAGGCCTCCCCAAACAAGCATGCCAGGTTTCAAAGCAATACGATCATAAATGAGCCCTGTAGGGTGTACAAAAGGGAAATATTGTGGTCTGACTAGACTAAATTCTAAGAACGTTGGCCGTGGCAACATTTTTTGACGGAAATGGAAGAAAATCGACAGCTCCCATCTAGAGGTCACCTTAAATAAGCATACCAGGTTTCAAAGCAATCTAATCATAAATGTGCCCTGTAGGGTGAGCCAAAGGGAAATATTGTGGTCTGACTAAACTAAGTTCTAAGAATGTTGGCTGCGGCAACATTTTTTGATGGAAATTGAAGAAAATTGATAGCTCCCATCTAGAGGTCACCCCAAACAAGCATGCCAGGTTTCAAAGCAATCCGATCATAAATGTACCCTGTAGGGTGTGCCAAAGGGAAATATTGAGTCTTCTGACTAAACTAAGTTCTAAGAACGTTGGCCGCGGCAACATTTTTTGACAGAAATTGAAGAAAATCGATAGCTCCCATCTAGAGGTCTCTCCAAACAAGCATACCAGGTTTCAAAGCAATCTGATCATAAATGGGCCCTGTAGGGTGTGCCAAAGGGAAATATTGAGGTCTGACTAAACTAAGTTCTACGAACGTTGGCCGTGGCAACATTTTTTGCCGGAAATTGAAGAAAATCGATAGCTCCCATCTAGAGGTCACCCTAAATAAGCATACCAGGTTTCAAAGCAATCAAATCTTAAATGTGCCCTGTAGGGTGTGCCAAAGGGAAATATTGTGGTTTGACTAAACTAAGTTCTAAGAACGTTGGCCGCGGCAACATGTTTTGACGGAAATTGAAGAAAATCGAAAGCTCCCATCTAGAGGTCACCCCAAACAAGCATGCCAGGATTCAAAGCAATCCAATCATAAATGTACCCTGTAGGGTGTGCCAAAGGGAAATATTGAGTCTTCTGACTAAACTAAGTTCTAAGAACGTTGGCCGCGGCAACATTTTTTGACAGAAATTGAAGAAAATTGATAGCTCCCATCTAGAGGTCTCCCCAAACAAGCATACCAGGTTTCAAAGCAATCTGATCATAAATGTGCCCTGTAGGGTGTGCCAAAGGGAAATATGGAGGTCTGACTAAACTTAGTTCTTCGAACGATGGCCGTGGCAACATTTTTTGCCGGAAATTGAAGAAAATCGATAGCTCCCATCTAGAGGTCACCCTAAATAAGCATAGCAGGTTTCAAAGCAATCAAATCATAAATGTGCCCTGTAGGGTGTGCCAAAGGGAAATATTGTGGTTTGACTAAACTAAGTTCTAAGAACGCTGGCCGCGGCAACATTTTTTGATGGAAAATGAAGAAAATCGATAGCTCCCATCTAGAGGTCACCCCAAACAAGCATACCAATTTTCAAAGTAATCTGATTGTAAATACGACCTGTGAGGTGTGCCAAAGGAAATTGTGGACGTACGTACTAACGTACTAACATACTAACGTACGTACACGTACGTATGCCGACGGACGAGAAGTGATGGCAATAGCTCAGCTTGACTTTGTCAAGTTGAGCTAAAAATCTTTGAGTCCCAGAGTGGGTCTGACTGAACCCCAAAATATTTGTTCTCATAGCACAGTGATAACAAAGGCACCCCAAAACACACTCGTTCCTGTCCCAAGGTGAAAACAAAAGTACTCAAGAAGTTTTGTGAAGATCAGTTCATAAATACGAGCTGTATAGAACTTGTGACAAAAAACTGATTGGACCTAATTTCGGTACAAAATGGCCACTGGCAGCCATCTTGAATTTTGGACCGTACCCAGAAACACTCATTCTCATCCCAAGGAGATAACAAAGGTACCCAAGAAGTTTTGTGAAGATCGGTTCATAAATACAGCCTCTACCCTGAGCCGTATTGACATGTGTGCTTACATTGTGTAAGTAGCACTGAATAAATCAAAGTTCATCTAATTTGCATAATTTCTGCACGAAAAAAAACCCCTTACAATATGTGATGTATTCCATGTTACTAAACATTCATACAAAAATTTATTCAAATCAGAACTTTCATACAGAAGTTCTATACAAAAGACTGATTGCACTAATTTTGGTACAAAATGGCTGCTGGTGGCCATCTTGAATTTCGGACCACACCCAAAAACACTCGCTCTCATCCCACGGTGATAACAAAGGTACCCAAGAAGTTTCGTAAAGATTGGTTCATAAATATGGCCTCTAGTCTGAGCTGTATAGAAGATGTGTACAAAAAACTGATTAGACCTAATTTCGGTACAAAATGGCCACTGGCAGCCATCTTGAATTTTAGACCGCACCCAGAAACACTCGTTCTCGTCCCAAGGTGATAACAAAGGTACCCAAGACATTTCGTGAAGATCAGTTCATAAATACAGACTCTAGTCTGAGCCGTATTGACATGTGTACTTACTGTGTGTAAGTCGTACTGAAAAAATCAAAGTTCATCTAATTTGCATAATTTCTGCACGAGAAAAAAACCTGTATTATATGTGATGCATCCCATGGTACTAAACATTCACACAAAAAAATTATTCAAATCAGGGCTTTCATATGGAAGTTCTGTGAAAAATCTGATTGCACCTAATTTTGTACAAAATGGCTGCCATCGGCCATCTTGAATTTCGGACCGGACCCAAAAACACTTGTTCTCGTCCCACGGTGATACCAAAGGTACCCAAGAAGTTTCATAAAGATCGGTTCATAAATACGGCCTCTAGCCCGAGCCATATTGGCATTTGCACTTACAGTGCTGAAAGTAACCCCCAAAAACATCAAAATTAGTCTAATTTGCACAATTTACGTACAAGAAAAAAACCTGTATTATATGTGATGTATCCCATGGTACTAAACATTCATACAAAAAATTATTCAAATCAGAGCTTTCATATGGAAGTTCTGTACAAAAAACAGATTTCTGCATCATCGGTACAAAATGGCGGCTGGCAGCCATCTTGAATTTCGGACCGCACCCAAAAACACTCGTTCTCGTCCGACGGTCATAACAAAGGTACCCAAGAAGTTTCGTAAAGATCGGTTCATAAATACGGCCTCTAGCCCGAGCCATAGCAGCTTGGCACTTACAGCTCTGAAAGTAACACTAAATAAATCAAAGTCAGTCTAATTTGCATAATTTACGCACGAGAAAAAAACCCGTATTATATGTGATGTATCCCATGGTACTAAACATTTATACAAAACTTTATTCAAATCAGAACTTTCATACAGAAGTTCTGTACAAAAAACTGATTTTTGCATCATTGGTACAAAATGGCCGCTGGCAGCCATCTTGAATTTCGGACCACACCTAAAAACACTCGTTCCCGTCCCAGGGTCATAACAAAGGTACACAAGAAGTTTCGTAAAGATCGGTTCATAAATACGACCTCTAGCCCGAGCCATAGCCAATTGTTGACGTACGGACAGACGGACGACGGACGACGGGCCATGACAATAGCTCAAATTTGACTTCGTCAAAGTTGAGCTAAAAACCATTTCCCACACTACGGTAGTGAGATTCATCAACAGATAAAGCATGAAGTTCACTGACTCTTCTAGCATATGCAAAGGCTAAGAGAAACGCCAATTTATAGGTCAAGAATTTGAACTCTACGACGTCCAACGGCTCAAAAGGAGCTTCTTTGAGCTTCAACAGAACCCAAGCTAAATTCCACTTAGGAATTAATCTGAGGGTTCCAGGTCTATTGATAGAGAAATTTCTAACCAGCTTGGATAATGAAGTATTTGATCCAATAGCCAAGTTATCATGATGAGCGTAAGTATCTGGTAACATTGACCTATAGCCCTTAATAGTGACGGGCTGCAGTTTGAGATCATCAAACAAGTAGACCCGGAAATATTAGGTATGGATGGATCGTATACGTCTATCGACTGATCCTTACACCAACGGAAGAAAACCCTCCACTTCGCTGCGTAGTTCAATGAAGACGAGGACATCCTGCAGTTAGAAATTGCGTCCACTGCGCGTCCTGTAAACTGTTTCCCGTGCAGGAAGGACAGCACAACGGAAATACGTGACGGTTGAAACCTTCCGGGTTGTGACGCAGTGCACATGACTCCCCCTGATATAGAAGATCGTCCGGGGAATGTCCCATAACAGACACCTGAGAAGATTGATCCAAGGTTTCTGTGATGACAGAGGTGCTACTAGCAGGATTTTGCAACAAGACTGTTTGATCTTTAACAGAATCTGTCAAAACAACAGAGTTGGAGGATATGCGTATCCTATCATCCCATCCCATGAAATTGACAGAGCGTCTACTGCGTACGCTCGATGATCTGGGCATGGCGACACGAACGTCGGTAACTGATTGTTCAGGTGTGTGCATAAACATCTATCATGGGACGATCCCACTAGTAGCAAATCTGTCTGAATAACTGAATATTCGCTTGTTGAGAGTCCACTCCGATGATAACAGGCGACCTTTCTGAGAGAGCGAGTCTGCTAATAAGTTCAGACGACCTGGTATATGACGGACAGAGATATGAACGCCATGATTCATGACATATAGGAGAATCCATCAATTCGCATAATGGAATCGAGTGAGTGCCGCCCTGGTTCCTGAGGTAAGCAACTACTGTTGAACTGTCAAACAGAATTTGAACGTCGACGTTCGCTATTAGGCGAATCAACTGTTGTAGTGCTAGGCATATTGACATCATCTCTTTGATATTTAGGTGCTTCTCTAGGAACCGAGAGTCCCAAAGACCCTTACACTTCAAGTCTACGGGACTTAGGGTCATGCCCCAGCACATCTCACTCGTGTCTGTCATAATCGTGAAAGCCGTATCCGACAACTGTAGTGGAACTCCCTGAGTTAACCACTGAAGATCTGCCCAAATCGGATCCTTTTTGTTTTACTAGGTCCGTTAAAACAATACTGGTTTCGAGCGAATGCATCTTCATACTCCAGTTCTGAGTAAAGAATATCTGGAGGGGATGCGCATGCAGGTGGCTCATCGGAATAAGATCCGCAGCTGCTCCACACAGCCCCATCAGTCACATGAATTCCCTCGCTGTTAATGCATCTGAGTGTAGACAAAAGCGAGCATAACAACTGACTAATTTCGCTCTGGGTAACGGCAGATGAACCAGATTGTTGTGAGTCTCGAAGCTCCTTCCCAAGTCAGTGAACGACTTGGAAGGAGCTAGATCTGACTTTTTCTTGTTTACGATGAAACCGAGACATCAGAGCAATAGAAGCAGATTTTGAACATCGTTCTGAAGTATAATTCTGTTGCTGTATCTCGCAGAATGTCGTCCAAGTAAGCTGACGTTACCACAGACGAATGAGCTCGGAAGTATGACATTACTGAGTTCATTATTCGAGTGAATGCCCAGGGATCCAGGTTCAGACCAAAGCACATTGCTCGGAACTGATAAACCTTCTCTTGTACGGCAAACCGCAGGTACTTTCTGAATGCCGGATGTACCAAGATATGAAAGTAAGCGTCCTTTAGATCTATGCCTGCCGCATAGTCGTTCACTTGAATGCTCGCTCTTACCGACCGAATGGTTTCCATATAGAACTTTGAAGCCACGATAAGCTTGTTTATCCAGCTCAAGTCTATTACTGGTCGGAACAAGCTGTCTGGCTTCGGTAAGAGGAACAGGTGACTGTAAAAACTCTGTGAATTTTGATTCTTGATGACCTCTATTGCTTCCTTTAATAAGAGAGCCTGTACCTCTGCTAGGAGAGACTCTCTTTTGAAAGGATCCGCTGGAAGATTTGTCCAATGCGGACATCTTGTTAGTGGGGGGTTTCGCTTGGAATGATAGCCGTAGGCCATCCGAGACTACACTTCTCACCCACTGATCTTCCGTGACTGCTATCCAGTTTCTTGCGAAGTTTGATAACCTTCCGCCAACTGGCAAGCAATAGAGGTCTTGACCATCACTTGTAGGACTTGCGAGGCTTATGGGAGGAGAAACTACGTCCTCCCCGTGAAGATCCTCGCCCTGTCGGCTTAGGGGCATCTGACCGATAATCCCGATCAGACCTATGCCCCTTTCCCCGAGTCGCTATATTGACGACCTCTGGAGTAATTTGATGAGGGTTTCTTGTACCCTTGCGGAGAGTTCCCTTTTGATGATTTTGATTTGTAACGTCCTAGCTTGCCCCAGTCTGCTGAAGCAGGTTGTTGAGACGCCGACTTCAAGAGCAGAGCACTGGATGCTTTCTTAGTAGCCTGTTCATATACTAATGAAAGCTTGTCACCAAAGATAGTATGTCCAGAGGCTGCAGCGACCCGGAGAGAGCTTTTCACCTTGTCATCTATAAGTGATGACGATGCAAGGGCAGCATCACGTCTAATTAACTAATAGCCACTGTCAGGGCAGAGTTATACATGGCATACATGACTGGCCTGGAAAGAACTCTAAGCGAGGTACACACATCCTCAAATTCCTTCCCGCTCTGGTAATGTGATCTGCGTAGGACATTGCGTCCAAATTTGCTCTATTAGATGAAATTGTAGTTTCCATTACATATGAGCGAATGTTGAATGTAGCAGGTAAGGATATGTCTAAATCCCCAGCCTGCTCATCCAAATGCAGTTGAGCTCTCTGAACATCTTCTCCAACCGTTTTAAATGAATGTGGTCCAAGAAACGGTATATTTATGGAAGATGTTGACAAGAAACCGCCTTTTTCCCTCACACTCAAGGGGTTAAATACGGTGTCGTCTACATGGCCGAAGGCCTGCGACACCTGCCTAGACTGAACCGGGAAAGAAAGAACTTCTTCCTTCCTCCGTATAAAGTCTGTGTCTAGAGACGCCAGCGGTTTCTCCCTTGTTGTCGCAGCTTGCTGATTCGATGGAACAAACTCTGGACAGTATTGATGGATAAAATCCATCGCAACCATATGTTGTTCAGAAAGGGAAGGGTAATCCTCATCCTTATCCCTTTCACCATCTGACTGAATCAGTTGAGAATCTCGGTCCATTGCTTCTGCGTGAACAGACGACTGGACCAACCCAGCACCGTCCGACAGCTCAAATTCTGAGGGAGGCTGCTCCTGCACTTGCTGGGATGCTGCGATCAGCTGTGCAATCTGCGACAGCAAGTCCATCACCGAGGCTTGAGGTGCAGCGGTTTTCTGTTTCTTAGCCACTTGCTGCTCCTGGGATGGCGTTTCAGAGATGGATCTCTTCCCCAAATGTCCCGATGATGGAAGCCTCGGTTCCCTAGCTACCGGATGGTCGGACTTCACGGGCGAAGAGTGGTTCCTTCTTCGCAAAGTTGGCTGGATAGTCGGGTAGCTAGGATGCGGTCGTGTGTGCTTAGTTATCGTAGCGGAAGAAGCTGTGACTGTAGCCGTGGTCGGCGGCAGTCTACACGGAGCATCCAGAGTGGCAGGTGTGGAAGTATGCTCCGGCCCGTGCAAGTTTCTCACAACATCTGACCCCAGATGTTGCTGGGTTAGAGAGGGACCTCTCCCGCTCGCGGCCTTTTCAGACCTCGCCGAACCTCCCGACAAGAAACTTGCTGGCTTCCTCCCTAGTTCTGTCATCGTTGGGTGAGCTTTTGTGTTTAAGGTGCTTGCTCCGGACATACCCGGTGTTACAGCTCCCACGGACGGAGTAACCTCTTCACCGGTTGAGCTATCTGCCGGCAAAGGATTAAGACCACCACCCAGTGGCCTTATCCCTTGCCTAATATTCATGAGCACCTTAGCAGCTAGCTCTGTTTGCTCACCAGAACACGACGACGGTAGCACACTTTTGATGGGTGTCACATTACCATCACCATGTTCTTGTTCCTCAGAAAAAGAAACTAAAAAACTTGAATGACCTTGCGGAGAGAGTACCGGCATAGGTCTCTCACCGCTAACAACATACCGTGACACCCACTTCCAACATTTGTCATCCCAATCGACACATGTAGGACAAGAATCTGCAGGAGTACATCGACTACATGCATGGCAACATGCATGTAAATCTGAGGAAGACTTCCTCGCCTTGCATTTTGAGCAATAAGCTTTCATGATTAATCAAAACTAAGTCGATCGAACTCCCACAAACTCTACAATAAATATATGATAAAGATACGTAATAAACAACAATCAAAATCGAAATTGAAAAATTAAATTCAAAAACATTTTCAAAATTTTTTGACAAAAGCCCAAGTTCCCAAAGGGAACATGAAGAGCCCAAGGGTATCCCGATAGAGCCTAAGTGTGGACAAAATCCAAAATTTTATTGCTACACTACTGAAATATTAAATAATGTATTTTACAACAATCCTACAGTAATAATAACTAAATACTACATATATTTAAGGACGTTGCCAATGTAAACAACATCAAGGAAAAAACCAGAAACATGACATCAGGCACAGAAAAAAAGGCGCCTAACGTCAGTAACAGATTTCAAAGCTACCAGATGTAAAGCAAGATCTTCAAACGAAGAAAAACCGATACATCGGATAGAAGATGCATGACCCAAACGACCCAACACTCCTAGGGTGAGGACGTAACCATGGGGATAAACAGAATAAAGATTCTTTTACACACGTTAAACTCCCAAGGTTTAATAAAAAATTTCGATAAAAATAAGACAAAAAGCTTGGGAGTTTAACAGGAGGGCTTCAAAGAGGGATAGGGAAGGAACACTTAACAAAAAGTGGGTAAATCATTAGCAAGTGTGAGGACGTCAGGCCCATGTCCCGAAATTGGGAAACATGAAATAATTTTGATAAAAATTATAAAGTTACAGTCCTGAATGTTTCTAACCACTGTTGTGCACTTCCATCATCCATTTATGTCCTTGGATCCACCAATTTTACTATTGATTTATGTCTGACATCCTCAAAAAAGGAGATTTAAAAGCACAAATGTCAGTTGAATGTTGCTGACTTTAGGTCCAAACAAAGAATGATGGTTTGTGCCAATTTCGGTACCTTTCTTGATACTGCGCATGCACAGATCTAAAAAGTATGGAGAACCATCTAGGACTTGAATTTTTCGGTTTTGCATGCAAATTTTGGGGAATGAGGGGCAAAATTTGTGTTTGGCCCTGGATTAATTTGAGTTAGCACCAGCTAGTCTGGGCCATTGGTTGTCGTATAAAAATATGCGATTTCCCATAGGGTTTCTACAGTAACTAAAAGCCGCAATTGCAGCCATATTTGCAAACCCATCAAGATTAAATGAGGATTATTGTTAGAGGGTGTCCCAGTCATCAAGCATGTGAAATTTCTAAATATTTGAATATTTGGCCTTGTGGTTTTCAGAGGAGAAGATTTTTGAAAATCCACCAATCAGAATCAAAGAATGCCTCTGGCGGCCATGTTTTCCACCCCATGGGAACAAAATGAGGATAGTTTGTAGAGTACCTCCCAAAGACCATTCCTGTCACATTTGGTTCACATCGGCTCAGTAGTTCCAGAGAAGCAGATGAAAATGAAAAAATTTAAAGTAATTTATATATTTTTTATACTTACCAATGGCCCAGACTCAGCTGGTGCTAACTCTAAAATATTCAGGGCCAAACACAAATTTTGCCCCCAAATCCCCAAAATTTGCATCCAAAATCAACCAAGAGGCCCCAGGGGGCCTGAGGACGCTCACCTGACATGGTAGTCTAAATATCAAACCAGGGACTTAATTTGAATAAGCTGCATACGCCCCTCCTAAGAAAAGCATATACCAACTAGATGAAGCAGTTGTGCCCACACAAAACACAGGATTTTTCCTTCTATTTTCAGTTCCTGCATTTTTACGTTCCAAAATTGAGATAAACGCATAAAAAATAGATTTTTTTTTATTTTTGTTTGGAAATTTTCGAAGTCCCAAACAAAATATTTTCAGCCTAAAATTTTTTTCTCTTCTTAAAATTGACCAAAACGCATAAAAAACCGAAAAACTAATTTCCGGTCCCACCTGGCCCCCAAATTTTCAGTGTAAAAAAAAAAAAATTTTTGTCTTAAAATTGACCGAAACGCATAAAAAAACCAAAAAAAAATTTCCGGATTTTGGTCCAAAATTTTCCAAGTCCCACCCAGACCCAAAATTTTCAGTGTAAAAAAAAATAAGTTTTTTAGTCTTAAAATGGACCGAAACACATAAAAAAAACCCCCAAAAAATTCTGGATTTTCCAAGTCCCACCAGGCCCCCAAATTTTCAGTGTAAAAAAAAAAAAAATTTGTATTAAAATTGACCAAAAGGCAATAAAAAAACAAAAAACTAATTTCCGGATTTTGGTCCAAAAAAGTCCCATCTGGCCCCCAAATTTTCAGTGTAAAAAAATAATTTTCTTGTCTTAAAATTGACCGAAACAATTAAAAAACTAAAAAAAAAATAATCCGGATTTTGGTCCAAAATTTTCTAAGTCCCACCCGGACCACAAATTTTCAGTGTAAAAAAAAAAAAAAATTTCGTGTCTTTGGTGAATATAGGACTTTAATAATTATTTCTAGTATTTTCTCCACTCCTGGGGGGGGGAAAAAAACCCGGGTTTTTTTACCCCCCGCCCTGACATTATACAAAATAGTCTGCTTCTCAGGGAAAGCCTTGTTGCCAAGAACCCTGCTCCTCAAACATACTCATGACTGCTCAGAAATAAATACCTTGCGTCTTGAATTCCTGAAACCCTGTTGTGTAATTTTAGCCAATGCTGAATTAGGGGTTGAGGTTAGATAGAATTCACAAATGAAGATTCCATGTCTTCAGGAGGAATACTGTATTATTAAAAATTCTTGGGATTGGCATCAGGCCTGTTACATATTGCCCATATTTCGTGTCTCTGGTGAATATAGGACTTTAATAATTATTTCTAGTATTTTCTCCACCCCTGGGGGGGAAAAAACCCAGGTTTTTTTTACCCCCCGCCCTGACATTATACAAAATAGTCTGTTTCTCTGAGAAAGCCTGGTTGCCAAGAACCCTGCTCCTCAAACGTACTTATGACTGCTCAGAAATAAATACCTCACGTCCATCTGACGTTGTCCATTCAATGTCAGAATGAGAATTTTTTTTCAACAAGTAGAGGGTTTCATGCCATATAAGCAAATGATACGACACAAAAATTTTCTTTTTGAAGGTGAGGGAACATTTTTGGTGGCTGTGGAAATTCTCCCCCAACCCACCAACACCAAATGTAGGAAATGTCGAGAATTTTTTTCAGAAAAGATAGATTTTCTTGCCAAATAATACAATAATACAACTTAAAAAAAAAAAATTCTCCATGGAGATGGGGGGAAGATTTCATTGGCCTGTGAAAATTGCCCCTACCTGACAATGACCATGTCAAAAAAAAAAAGAAGTTTTTTGGGGGCGTCAATAAAAGGATTTCTTGCCATATTAGCAAATGATATGACACAAAAAAATTGAGAAGAAAAAAAATTCAGGTGGGGGGCAAAAAAATCAGGGCGGGGGGTAGAAAAACTTGGAACTTTGGTGGGGGGTAAAAAAAACTGTTACACCGGATTTTGATCCAAAATTTTCCAAGTCCCACCCGGACCCCAAATTTTCAGTGTAAAAAAAAAAAAAAATTTTGTCTTAAAATTGACCAAAAAGCATAAAAAAACAAAAAAAAATTTCAGGATTTTGGTCCAAAAGTTAAAAAATTTATAGTAATTTATATATTTTTTATACTTACCAATGACCCAGACATAGCTGGTGCTAACTCTTAAAATATAGGGCCAAACACAAATTTTGCCCCCCAATCCCCAAAATTTGCATCTAAAACTAAAGAAAACATGTCCTGAAAGGCCCTCCACACTTCGCCCCTACTGTGCATGCGCAGTGTCAGGGACGTTCCGAAATTGGCGCCATTTATCATTCTAATAACCAGTGCCTGGTAAGCGCTATGTACTCAGCGGGGAGGCAAGAGTTCCCAACTCCTGGGAGGGCCATCCCCGTCTGGGTCATTGGTAAGTATAAAAAATATATAAATTACTATAAATTTTTTAACATTTTTATACTGTACCAATGACCCAGACATAGCTGAATAGTAAAAAGGCTGGAGGGCCAAGGACATAGAGCACAATGGAATACGCTCAATAAAATAAAATAGAGTCATCCCCTGTAGGGAAAAGAAGTAATAGGCCTTACATGTATCTTTCTTATTTATGATAAATTAGAAAGATACAACACCTTCCAAAATTGAGCATCATACATCCATGTACTTTATTAATATCCAATATAATCCTTATACTAATAATTTTTAAAGTAAGCCAATAATAAAGTAAGTCTAGAGAATAGAGACTCTTATACTCCTAAGAGTGTCTGAGAATTGCATAATCATGTCCGTTGACATATGCAATATTCAAAAGCTATACTTTAAAAACTAAGACTTGAATGAATTTTAACTTCTCACTAAACAACCATCCCAATAACAGCTCAGAATTACTAACTCCGGAGGAGGTATCCCCTTGTTTTCATAGTAAAACAGGTGACCCAAGGGAACACCCTCCCCCCCCCCCCCCCTTTTTCTTGCCCTGGGTCAAATAGCCCAGAGCGAAGAGGGCAGCCGAACGGAGACACTGCCGAAACAGACAGCCTACCTAGCTATAGTAGCAACTGTTAAGTGAATGACATTCTGAGCAGTAGATAATAGACCTAACAAAAGAGGCCTCCAGAAATTGACTCGATATTTCTAAGATAAAATTCATGAATGTGGATGGCTGAGCGCAATGAGCGGCCTTCAAAAATCTATAATAGCGACACTATTAATGTAAGCCCAAGAAGTAGAAGAACTCTTACTTCATGAGCCAAAATCTTAAGCACAACTGCTAAGTCAATGATATACCATAAGCAGTACCGATAGTTAATAGAATCCATTAACAATAAAATGGAGCGTAACGTCCTTCTACTAGACATCAAAGACAGAAGAAGCTTACGCCCTTGTAATAAACAGATATCTGTTTAAAAAAACATCAACTGTACCCGGAAAGAGTAAAGGCCTATGCCCATACGAAGACGGAAGGACCTTAAAATAATAGGTTCCGGATAATAGGAGCCTAACTCTTATGCAACAATCCAACCTAAATAGTAACGGAAGTATTGATTCCGAAACTAAGAAAGTGAAAATCATCCATCGATAGTGCATGAAACTCACTGACTCTACAGTAAAAGAGAAACCAACAGAATTACTGTCTAAAAGGTCAGAATTTGAAAACTATTGTTTCCAGAGGCTCAAATGATTACTTAGCTAAATAAGAGCCGAAGTTAAAATCCGTATAGGAATTTAATCTAAAGATTCTAAGTCTATTTATCAAAAAGTTACTAACTGACTTAGATAAAGAGACAAAAGACTCAATTGTAAACTATCGTAGAGTGCATAGGTATGAGGTAACATAAACCTATAACCTAAATAATAACAGGCTGCAGTAGATCTTGTGAAACAAGTATACTAAAAAATAGCAATAAGTAGTATGGAGGGATCAACAATATGATCATAATGATCCCCACACCACGACGGAAGAGCCTCCACTTTAGTCGCATAGAATAGCGAAGAAGAGGATCTCCTATAGTAAGAAATCGCGTCTAAAGCTCGTCCAGTACAGTGCTTACAATGCAATACGGACCACACAACGGAATACATGAAGGTTGCGACCTTGCTGGTTGTGATAAAGATGACACGATTTACCCAGTGAAAAAAGATCCTCACATAGAGGAAGATTTCACGTTAAGACCCACAGTAGACAAGAGAGTAAATTACTCATGATCTCTGTGAAGATAGAGATGCTATCAACAGAAATGTATTGTGGTTGTTTATCTTAGCAATACCTGCTAAAACAACAGCGCCGGAGGATACGCGTATCCTATCATTCCGTCCTATAGATCAATAGAGCGTTAACACTATTAGCTCAGAGATCTGGACAAGCCAACACATACGTCTGCAATTGATTAGCAAGCTGTGTCATAAATAAATCATCATTGGGCGCTCCCATAGATAGCAAATCTGATTGAATACTTGTTTGTTGAGAGTCCATTCTGACAGCAACAAGCGACCCGTAAGAGAACGGGAGTCCGATAAAAGAATCAGACGACCCGGAATATGACGGACCAAAACTGAACTTGGTGTACAATAACCAACAGACGGATTCTTTCCATTAAATTGAATAACGGAAACGAAAGAGTGCCTCCCTGGTTCCGGAGATACGCCACTACTGTCGAATTAAAGGACAGGAATTTGGGCATGCGTTTCTGAATAATGTTCATGCAATGACATAAAGCAAGGCTAAAAAACATTATTCCGCGGAAGTTAAACTGATTGCTAAAAGACTGCGGAACCCAAAGACCCTGGCACTTCGAATCCGTAGGGATCAGTATATATCCCAATCTGTTTGACTGGCAACCGTCATAACAGCCACACTCGGGTCCGGCAACTGCGGCGGCACTCTCTGAGTCAACCACCGAATGTTTGCCCCAGTCTGAATCTCTTGTAACACTAGATAGACAAGAGAACGTATAAATCGAGCAATTCATGGATTGCCGGAAAGTTGCCGTCGAAGAGAAGCTCCTCCGAGAACGAAGCGACTCTGAGAGAGTTCTTAACCTTACTATCCACGCGTGTGGATGTAGCTAGGGCTGCGTCACGTCTAACCAACTCCAATCAGCCACTGAAGGGCGGAGTTATACGTGAACAAACTACTGCCCTCAAAAGAAATTACATTGAGAATAATATCCCGTAAATCTTTTCTTGAAGACGTAATGATAACGCCTCAGTAAGGCGGATTACGTATAATAAAGCGTCTAAGTTAAGTCTACTATACATAATGTCGTTCCCAACATTGAAATTGGAAAAGACATAAACGGCGAAAAAGAATATATGCAGTCTTTAATCACACCGTCTAGACGCATATGAACTCTCGGTATGCCCTGCTCTGCCAAAATAAACTATTTGTAAAAATGATAAAATGGCAGAAATGAGCAACGCGGACAAGAAACTAAACTATCATGCTTAGTAGCAGGCTTGTATATATATATATATATATAGCGTCGAAAAATAAAACACATGTTGTAATGACAATATTGGACTGCGTCGGTAAGTCAGGGACAATGTCCCTGTATCGATCGAAAAAACCGAGTCCAATGACGCTATAAGTCTCTTATCCAAGATCGCAGCAATGAAGTCCGAACTAATAATCACTGGAAGATAATGCCAGAAAATATGAAAGGCATCTTCCGATACTACTAAAGGGAAAACTCGAAATCTTTCGAATCCCTTTCGCCATCCTGTCGGACCCTATAAAGCGTTCGGTCGTCCGTAGCTGATGCAACCGCGGACCGCACCGACCCAGCGCCGTCGGATAATTCCTGATTCGACCGAGAAACTGTCAATTGCTGGGATGCTGCGAAACAACTGTGCTAACTCGGATAGCACGTCCGTCACTGAGGCCTGAGGAGAAGCGGTCTTACGATGCATTGCCGCTGGAAGCTCCGTGATCGTTACCCCGTGCATACTTCCAATATGCGAGCGAACGGAGTGTATAGGCCTCGTGTCCCTTGGCTACCAGATGGCGCGACCTATTCGCCGTGGAATCACTGAATGCCGAAACTGATCGGATACTCGAGGTCACGTAGCCAATGTGCGGTCGTGTGCCCTGCTGTGAGGATGAGGAAGCATTAAAGACAGTCTCTCGGACTGTCTATATAACGGAGCGTCCCGGGCAACGGACATATGCTCCGAATGTAAAATATCTGAACCACAACATGCGGTCCCTTATGTTGTTGGGCGAGAGAGGAACCTCTCTCGCTCACAGCCCGGACGGACCTGGACAAGCCAGGAACCGGACTAACAGGCTTCCTCCGATCTGTCCTCCATCTGCCGTCACTGGGTGAGTACTAAAGTAATTAAAGTGCTCGCATCACCCAAATCTCCTTCCTAGACCGCAACGGACGAACCCGGCAGCCGAACCATTCGATGAATGTACGCTACACCGGGTGAGCTAGCGAATGTCACTCCGTAAGCGATAGACATATTCCATGAGCACTTATTGCCGCTAACTCTTCATTAACTATGACGACAGAGGCACACTTTTGAAAGACATCTCCATAACTCTTCGAACAAGAAACCAGAAATGCTTGGATAGCAAGCATAAAATAATAATATATATAGCGTCGTTCAATAATTCGAAAGTTTGTGTGACATTATTGGACTATGTCGGAACTGAGGGACGATGTCCCTGAACCGAACCAAAAATTTCTAAGTCCACCGACGCTATCAGTTTCTTATCCGGCATCGCAGCATATGTTGTTCCGAAAGGGAAAGCTTGAAATCCTCCGAATCCCTTTCGGTATCCCGTCGGACCGGATGAAACTTTCGGACGTCCGTACCCGCTTCCGCGGAGCGTCCCGACCCAGCATCGTCGGATAAAATATATGCAACAGATTCAGTTGATGCTGGGATGCTGCGATAAACTGTGCTATTAAGGAAAGCACGTCCGTTCCCGAGGCCTGTGCAGTAGCGGACTTACGATGCATTGCCGCCGGAAGCTCCGTGTACGTTGACTCCCGCACACTTCCTATGCGAACGTCCGGAGTCTGCAGGCCTCGTGTCCCCGGCTACCGACCCAGCGCCGTCGGATAATTCTCGATCCGACACCGTTTCTGTCGGCTGCTGGGATGCTGCGATAAGCTGTGCTATGTGCACAAGAATGTCCGGCGTCGAGACCTGCGGAGGCGCAGTCTATCGCTGCTTCGCCGAGGGCAGCTCCGCATCAGGTGGCTCCCGCATACTTTTCCTATGCGAACGTCCGGAGTCCATCGGTCTCGAATCCCTGGCTGCCGGATGGTGTGACCTGGTCGCCGAAGAATCCTTGATCGGCGAAGCTGGTAATATATCGGCGGTCACGCAGCCAAGGTGCGGTCGTGTGCGCTGACGAGAAGAGGAAGCCTTAGCAGTCTCAGCGGACTGCCTATACAACGGAGCGTCCCGAGCGACGGACGTATGCTCCGCTAGCGACACATTTTGTACCACAACATCTGGGGCCAGATGTTGTTGAATGAGAGAGGGGCCTCTCTCGCTTGCCGTCCGGATGGACCGGAACGAGCTATGAACCGGACTAAAAGGCTTCCTCCGTTCTCCCTCCGATCCGCCGTCACTGGGTGTGCATTAAGTTAATTTTATAGTGCTCGCATCACCCCAAAATTCCTTCTAGACCGCAACGGACGAACCCGGCTGCCGAACCATTCGGTGAATGGACGCTACACCGGGCGAGCTAGCGGACGTCAAAGGCCGTCGAACCTACTAGGGTCCTCTTAGGCAATTGGCGTATTACATGAGCACTTTTCCGCTAGCCCTTCATTAATTGTGACGACGGAGGCACACTGTTGGAAGACATCACAGATACATCACCCTAATCTTGATCGTCTGAAATAGAAATTGATAAAGTAGAGTGACCCTGCGGGGAAAGGACCGGAGTGTCCAAATCCCCAACAACATACCGTGACATACGCTTCCCATATTGTCATCGAAATCATACGATACAGAACAGGAGTTAATGCGAGTACACTGACCACATATAGAATGATAATAAAGTCAGAGGAAGACTTCCTCTTAAAACAATTGATCAATATCCTTTCAATGAGAAAAGAAAACAAGTCCTGGTACTCGCACTAACCCCTGGCAATCAAAATACATAATAATAATATGATCCATTAATATAGAAAAAATAATTGAAATCAAAATATTCTGAAAAAATATTTTTTCAGAACAGCCCAAGTTTCTGAAAAGTAACGTTGAGCCCCAATGGATCCCAAGCCTAAGTGTGGACAAAAATTTTAAAAATATTTTAAACAATTTATTCAACACTTACGAACAATAATAATGTATCTAGATATGATTAAAATAACATAAAGATATTATTATTTAGAAATCCCCCCCTCACACAGAGGGCTGTTGTAAATGTAAACAATGAGTGTAAAAACACTAAAATAAGACTCCAGGCACCCAGGCCCGAAATCAGTTACCAAAAATACACTATCTGATGCAAAACAGAGACTTCCAGGGAAGAAACTGCAGAACATCAGATGGTAGATGCAGAACACAACGCCTAACCACCCGTAGGTGAAGACGTAAACATGGGGATAGAACAGAATTCATTCTGTTATTCAGCTAAAACTCCCAAGAAATTTTAGTAATAATAATTACAGAAACTATGCCAAAAGCATGGGAGAATAGCAAGGGGGAACTTAAAGGACAGGGAGAGAAGAAAACACTTGAAAAAACAGTGTAACTAAATAATCAGAATGACAACAAAATGGCTGCTGCCTTGAAAATAGGTAACTTAACATAATTTCATTAAAAAATTTTAAGTTACAGCCCTGATAATATTCTGTCACACATTCTTTTCCTCTCCTCCTTCTCTATCCTCCTTAGAATCACCATTTCACTAATATTTATGTGTCTGGCATCATTTAAACTGAGATTTAAAAGCACAAAGATCAGTCAGATGTTAACTGATGAAGGGCCAAACTTAGAATGATAAATGGCGCCAATTTCGGAACGTCCCCGACACTGCGCATGCGCAGTAGGGGCGAAGTGTGGAGGGCCTTTCAGGACATGTTTTCTTTAGTTTTAGATGCAAATTTTGGGGATTGGGGGGCAAAATTTGTGTTTGGCCCTATATTTTAAGAGTTAGCACCAGCTATGTCTGGGTCATTGGTACAGTATAAAAATTTTCTAAGTCAGCAATGGGACCCCAAATTTTCAGCCAAAATATGAACTGGAACCAACCCTTACCAGATTCTCAAAAAGTTAAAAAATTTATAGTAATTTATATATTTTTTATACTTACCAATGACCCAGACTTAGCTGGTGCTAACTCTAACAAAACCAGGGCCAAACACAAATTTTGCCCCCCAATCCCCAAAATTTGCATCCAAAACAAAAAGAAATCATGTCCTAAAGGACCTCCATACTACGCCTCTACTGCGCATGCGCAGTGACGCAGACGTCCCGAAATTGGCGCCAATTATCATTCTTACTGGCAGTGCCTGGTCAGCGCTATGTACTCAGCGGGGAGGCAAGAGTTCCCAACTCCAGGGAGGGCCATCCCCATCTGGGTCATTGGTAAGTATAAAAAATATATAAATTACTATAAATTTTTTAACATTTTTATACTGTACCAATGACCCAGACTTAGCTGAATAGTAAACAGGCTGGAGGGCCTAGGACATAGAGGAAAATCCAATAAGCTCAACTATATAGTAAAGAGGTAACCCCTTAAGGAGAAAAGGAGTATTAGGCTTTACATGTATCTTTCTTATTTAATATTAAATTAAAAAGATACACTACCCTTAATAATTGAGCACAATAACATTCATGTTCTCTATTAACATCCAGTATATCCCTTATACTAATTATTTTTAAAGCAAGCCAATAAATAAAGTAGTCCAGAGAATTGAGACTCTTTATAGCCATTTAAAAGTGTCCGAGTATTGTATATTAAAGCCCGTTTGACACTTGACATATACAAATGCTTCACACCGAGCTACACTTTAAAAATAAGACATGAATGAATTAACATTAATATTACACTTTAAAACCATCCCGGAAGCGACTCAGAAATACTGACTTGGAGGAGGCATTCCCTTGCTTTTCACTATAAAGCAGGTGACCTAAGGGAACACCTGCCCCCCCCCCCCCCCCCCCACCCCCCTTCCCCTTGCCCTGGGTCAAATAGCCCAGAGCGAAGAGGGCAGCCGGACGGAGTCACTGCCGGAACAGAAAGCCTGCATAACTATAGTTGCAACTGTTTAGTGGACGACATTCTGAGCAACAGATAACGGACCTAAACAATGCAGGTCTCCAGAAATGGACTCAATATTTCTGAGATAAAAATTCGTAAATGTGGATGGCTGAGACCAATAAGCAGCCTTCATTAAATCTGTAATAGCAACACTATTAGCATAAGCCCAGGAAGTAGAAAGAGCTCTTACTTCATGAGCAGAAATCTTAAGCACAGACTGCTGAGAAGAAGATAAATCTTCATAAGCAGTACGGATAGTTAATTGAATCCATCTAGCAATAGAATGGACCGAAATGTCCTTTCTATTAGGCATCAAAGACAGAAAGAAACGTTTCCGTCCCTTTCTGATAAACTGAGATCTCTGTTTATAGATACGTAACGCTCTAACAGGACAGAGTAAAGGCCTACGCCCGTCTGAAGACGGAAGAGCCTTAATAACAATAGGTTCCGGATATTTATTAGGAGCCTGATTCTTAGCTAAAAAACCCACATTAGTAGTGAAGGTGATAGTGTTCCCAACACTACGATAATGAGAATCATCCACCGACAGTGCATGAAGCTCACTAACTCTTCTAGCAGAAGAGAAAGCTAAGAGAAAAGCTGTCTTATAAGATAAGAATTTGAAATCTACTGTCCCAAGAGGTTCAAATGGCTTTTCCTTCAATTTAAGAAGAACCCAAGCTAAATTCCACTTAGGAATTAATCTAAGAGTTCTGGGTCTATTTATCGAAAAGTTTCGAACCAACTTAGATAAAGAGACATTAGATCCAATGTGTAAACTATCATGATGTGCAAAGGTATCAGATAACATAGATCTATAACCCTTTATAGTAACAGGCTGCAGTTTGATTTCGTCAAACAAGTATACTAGAAAGTTTGCAATGTCTGGTATAGAGGGATCGAATATATCCACAGAATGATCCCTACACCAACGACGAAAAACCTTCCACTTAGCCGCATAGTTTAGCGAAGAGGAGGTCCTCCTACAGTTAGAAATCGCGTCCACTGCTCGTCCTGTAAAGTGTTTGCCATGCAAGAAGGACCGCACAACGGAAAAACGTGAAGGTTGAGACCTTGCGGGTTGTGATGGAGTTGGCGCGATTTCCCCTGCGAAAGAAGATCCTCCCGTGGAGGAAGCTTTCGCGGTAGGTCCCACAACATACACCTGAGTAGATTTATCCACGGTCTCTGTGGCGACAGAGATGCTACCAACAGAATCTTGCATTGAGATTGTTTTATCTTTAGCAATACATGTTGAATTAACGGCGCTGGAGGATACGCATATCCTATCATTCCGTCCCAAGGGATCGACAGAGCGTCTACTGCAAATGCTCTTGGATCCGGACACGGAGACACATACGTCTGCAACTGATTGTTGAGATGTGTCGCAAATAAGTCTATCATTGGCCGTTCCCATTGGTAGCAAATCTGATTGAATACTTGTTTGTTGAGAGTCCACTCCGACGGCAACAAGCGACCCTTTCGTGAAAGGGAGTCTGCTAGCACATTCAGACGACCCGGTATGTGACGGACCGAAAGAAGAACGTGATGTTCTAGTGCAAACAGAAGGATTCTTTCCGTTAGATTGAACAACGGAACTGAATGAGTGCCTCCTTGATTCCGTATATATGCCACTACTGTCGTATTGTCGGATAGGATTTGGACATGAGCATTGTGAATAATGTCCATCCAGTGACGTAACGCAAGCCAAATTGACATCATTTCCTTGATGTTTATGTGCTTGCACAGGAATTGCGGATCCCAAAGACCCTGGCATCTCGAATCCGTTGGGATTAATGATGCACCCCAACCTGTTTGACTGGCATCCGTCATAATGGTAAAACTCGGATCCGGCAACTGCAGCGGAACTCCCTGAGTTAACCACTGAATGTCTGCCCAAGTCTGAATCTCTTGTTTCACTTGATCTGACAAGAGAACGTCTACATCGAGCGAATGAATTTTCACACTCCAATTCTGAGTCAAGAAAATTTGAAGAGGACGTGTGCGTAACCGCCCCATCGGAATGAGATCCGCGGCGGCTCCGCACAGACCTATCAGTCTCATAAATTCTCTCGCCGTGACTTTGTCTGCGTGCAGACAATAGTGAGTGTAACAACTGACTAATTTCGCTCTGGTTAACGGCAGACGAACGAGATTGTTGTGCGTCTTGAAGCTCATTCCCAGATGAGTGAATGACTTGGACAGCACCAGATCCGACTTCTCCTCGTTTACTATAAAACCGAGACGTCGGAGCAATAGAAGAAGATTCTGAACATCGTTCTGAAGCGTTAACTCGTTGCCGTACCTCTGAAGAATGTCGTCCAGGTAGGCCGACGTTACCGCAGACGAATGAGCTCGGAAATAGATCATTACCGAGTTCATTACCCGAGTGAAAGCCCAGGGTGCTAGATTCAATCCGAAGCACATCGCCCGGAATTGATACACCACTCCTAGGACTGCGAAGCGTAGGTACTTTCGGAATGTCGGATGTACCATGACGTGAAAGTACGCATCTTTGAGATCTATGCTTGTTGCATAATCGTTCACCCGAATACTCGCTCTGACCGATCGAATCGTCTCCATATAAAACTTCGGAGCGACGATCAGCTTGTTTATCCAGCTCAAATCTATGACTGGACGGAACGAGCCGTCTGGTTACGGAACCAGAAACAGATGGCTGTAGAATCCCGAAGATTCCTGGTTTTCTACGACCTCTACCGCGTTCTTCATTAAAAGAGACTGCACCTCTGATAACAGAGCGTCTCTTTTCTGCGGATTTGACGGAAGATGAGTCCACTTTGGACTTCGAGTTAATGGAGGCTTTCGTTTGAAGGATATCTTTAGACCTTCCAAAGTCACTCCTCTCACCCAAGGGTCGTCCGTAATCGACGCCCATTCTTGTGAAAAGCTCGACAACCTTCCGCCAACCGGTACGCGATAGAGGTTTAAGCCATCACCTCCTGGACCTGCGAGGCCTGCGGTAGGAGAAACCACGTCCTCCACGGCCCGCACCTCGCCCCGTCGACCTCGGGGCGTCCGACCGATTGTCCCGGCCTGAAGGACGTCCCGAATGAGAGTCGCTACCCTGACGGTCTCTCGAATAAGACCAAGAGGACGCACCGGAACCTCTATAGGAACCTCTCTTGGGCGCATTAGACCCAGAAGTGCCTGTCTTATTCGTGTCTGCTGTATCCGACTTCTTAGGAGCAGATTTGAACAACAGAGAATCCTTAGCTTTCTTTGTAATTTTATCATAAATAGCAGAAAGCTTGCCGTCAAAGAGAAGTTCTCCTGAGACTGAAGCGACTCTAAGAGAGTTCTTCACCTTAGTATCCACTAGTGTGGATGTAGCTAGGGCTGCGTCACGTCTAACCAACTCCAGATTTGCCACTGAAAGGGCGGAGTTACACGTGAAATAAGCTACTGCCCTTGAAAGAAGTCTTAAAGAGGATTGTATATCCTGAAACTCTTTCCCCTGAAGGCGCAGTGATAACGCCTTAGTAAGGTGATCTGCGTAAGATAAGGCATCTAAATTGGCTCTGTTAGATGCAATAGCTGTTTCCAACACCGCGGTTGGAATAGAAGCCGACGACGGTAATGATAGCTCTAAGTCTTCCGCCTCGTCGTCCATACGCAGAGGAACTCTCGGTATACCCTGTCCTGCCGTATCGAATTTATTCCTCGCATTAATGAAAGGCAGGTTGAGAGTATTAGCGGACAAGAAACCTGCTTTCCCCGTCCTGGAAGCAAGTTTAAATATAGCGTCGATCAATAATTCAAATGTTCTTGCAACATTATTGGACTGCGACGGAAACTCGGGAGCGATGTCCCTGAACCGCTCAAAAAATTCAGAGTCCAATGACGCTATAATTCTCTTGTCCGGAACCGCAGCTGTCTGGCCCGACGGAACAACTTGAGGGAGAAAGTGCCGGATGAAGTCCACGGCAGCTTTATGTTGTTCCGAAAGGGATAGCTCCAAGTCATCCGTATCCCTTTCACCATCCGGTCGGACCTCATGATGTTCCCGGTCGTCCGCCCCCGATGCTTCGGCGGAGCGTACCGACCCAGCGCCGTCAGATAATTCTCGATCCGACACCGTTTCTGTCGGCTGCTGGGATGCTGCGATAAGCTGTGCTATCTGCACAAGAATGTCCGGAGTCGAGACCTGCGGAGGCGCAGTCTTTCGCTGCTTCGCTGAGGGCAGCTCCGCATCAGATGGCTCCCGCATACTTTTCCTATGCGAACGTCCGGAGTCCATCGGTCTCGAATCCCTGGCTGCCGGATGGTGTGACCTGGTCGCCGAAGAATCCTTGATCGGCGAAGCTGGTAATATATCGGCGGTCACGCAGCCAAGGTGCGGTCGTGTGCGCTGACGAGAAGAGGAAGCCTTAACAGTCTCCGCGGACTGCTTATACAACGGAGCGTCCCGAGCGACGGACGTATGCTCCGCTAAAGACACATTTTGTACCACAACATCTGGTCCCAGATGTTGTTGTACGAGAGAGGGGCCTCTCTTGCTCGTGGCCCGGCTGGACCTGGACGAGCTAGGAACCGGACTCAAAGGCTTCCTCCGTTCTCGCTTACTATCCGCCGTCACTGGGCGTGCATTTATTATGTTTATAGTGCTCGCATCACCCAAAATTTCCTCCTGGACCGCATTCGGTGAATGGACGCTACACCGGGCGAGCTAGCGGACGACATTTGTCTAATCTCCATGAGCACTTTTGCCGCTAGCTCTGAATTCAATTGTGACGACGGACGCACACTTGTAGAAGATAACATGGAAACATCACCCTGTTCTGGTTCCTCTGAAATAGAAACTGAGAGAGTAGAGTGACCTTGCGGAGAAAGAGCCGGCATAGCCCTTTCTCCAGAAACAACATATCGTGACACACGTTTCCAATGTTTCTCATCCCAATATTCACATATAGGACAGGGATTAATGCGAGAACACTGACTACAATTAATACAATGATCAATAAAGTCAGAGGAAGATTTCTTCCTATTACAATTTGAACAATGTCCCTTCATTGTGAAAGAACAACAATAAGTCCTAGTTACTCGCAAAAACCCCTGACACAAAGATACATAATAATATGATCCATTAATAAATGAAAAAACAATTGCAAATCAAAATAATTTTGAAAAAATATTTTTTCAGCGAAGCCCAAGTTGCTGAAAAGTAACGTTGAGCCCCGATGGATCCGATGGCAAAGTGTGGTCAAAAATTTTAAAATTATATTAAATAATTAATGAGACACTTACGGATAATATAAATGTATCTTATAGTGAGATAAACTACAGCAAAGGCAAACAGCCCCCCTCAAAAAAGGCTGTTGCCAATGTAAACAAACAGTGTAAAAACACCAGAAAACATGACTCCAGGCACTGAAAAAACTGGCCCGGAATCAGTCATCAAATTACTCTCTATCTGATGCAAAACAGAGACTCCCAGGGGAGAATCTGCAGAATATCAGATGGAAGATGCAGAACACAAACGTTATACACCCATGGGTGAAAACGTAACTATGGGGAAAATAACAGAAAACATTCTGTAACCAAGCAACTCTCCCAGGAAATTTTAGAAATGAAATTTCTCAAAAATATGCCAAAAGCATGGGAGAATTGCAAGGGGGGACTTTAGAAGGCTAGGGGAGAGGAAACACTGAATAAGCAGTGCAACATTTAGCAAGAATGACAACAAGAGACCATGCCTCGAAAATAGGCAACTTAACATAATTTCATCAAAAAATTTTAAGTACAGCCCTGATTATTTTTTGTCACTTCTTTTCCCTCTCCTCCTTCTATCCTCCTTAGAATCACATGTTCTCCAAAAATTACGTGTCTGGCATCCTTTAAACTGAGATTTACAAGCACAAAGATCAGTGAGATGTTGACTGATGAAGGGCCAAACAGAGAATGATAATTGGCGCCAATTTCGGGACGTCTGCGTCACTGCGCATGCGCAGTAGAGGCGTAGTATGGAGGTCCTTTAGGACATGATTTCTTTTTGTTTTGGATGCAAATTTTGGGGATTGGGGGGCAAAATTTGTGTTTGGCCCTGGTTTTGTTAGAGTTAGCACCAGCTAAGTCTGGGTCATTGGTACAGTATAAAAATACAAGTATTTTGCTGACAGTACCGTCATGCAGTCAGGAGAGGCACTGGGTTAAGCATTAGAATATAGCCTCTGGTGGCAACGTATTTCCATCCTCTGATAAACCATTCCTGTCAAGTTCTGGTTCACATCGGCTCAGTAGTTCCAGAGAAGAAGAGGAAAATGTGATTTCCCACAGGGTTTCTATAGTAATTATAAGCTGCAATTGAAGCCATATTTGCAACTCGATCAACATTAAATGAGGAACGTTAGTAGAGGAGGTCCAAGTCATCATTTATGTGAAGTTTCAAAACATTTGGCCTTGCAGTTTCAGAGGAGATGTTTGAAAATCTACCAACCAGAATCAGAGAATGCCTCTGGCAGCCATGTTCATCGGTAGACTAGAAAAAAAAATAATACTCTTACCTCACCAGCAAAGAAGAGTTTCTTGTCAATATCTTGAGACATAATATCATAAACAGGACCATCAAGTCCAGTAGGGAGGTAACTGTATGCCATTCCATGGAATTTATCATCATACCATCGTGTAACTCGATAAGTTAAAGGTTCTGGAACAACCTTCAATAGATATTGAAAATGATAAATTTAAAGTAATTTGTATATTTTTAATACTTACCAATGGCCCAGACTTAGCTGGTGCAACCTCAATATTATTAATGGCCAAACACAAATTTTGAACCCCCCAATCCCCAAAATTTGCATACAAAACCAAAATTTAAAAGTCCTATCTGGCCCTCCATACTTTTAGTACTTGCACATGCGCAGTATCCAGAAAGAGACCGGAATTGGCGCCAAGCATCATTCTTCCTAGTTGTGCCTACTAATGTTATAACTCAGCGGGGAGGTATGAGTGCCCACTCATGGGAGGGCCATCTCCATCTGGGCCATTGGTAAGTATAAACTAGAACTATCACTGAAGGTGATTAATACCCCCGCTTTGGGTTTTTAGAGGAATGCACTTCTGATCATGTAGGCGAAGGCCATAAGGAAATGTATACATAAAGATCATTTTTTGTTGTTGAAATTTGTATTTGCATGTGGCCTTCCACAGAACAGCACTGAATACTTAAAGAGCCCACACATATATGGTTTACATTTGGAAAAACACATTTACAATGTGCAACATGTATTCAAAATCGGTTCATTAATGTAGGAGGAGTTGCACACACAAGAATCCCATTTGAAAACCCATAATAAATCCAAGTTAAAGGGAGATAACCTGGTTAAAATTGTCGCAGATCAAAAATTTGGGAATATGCGTATGTTCACTTAGTTGTGATAATGTTTGAAAGGTTTCGTCAAAATTGATTGATAAATGTAGGAGGAGTTGCACGCACAAGAATTTCATGTAGAAACCCATAATAAATCTAAGTTAAAGGGAGATAACCTAGTTAAAATTGCCACAGCTAAAAAATTTTGAAATATGCGCATGTTTACTTAGTAGTGATGATGTCTGTAAACTTTTGTCCAAATTGATTGATAAATGTAGGAGGAGTTGCGCACACAAGAATTTCATGTAGAAACCCATATTAAATCAAAGTTCAAGAGAGATAACGTGATTAAAATTGTCGCAGATTAAAAAGTTTGGAATATGCACATGTTCACTTAGTAGAGATGATGTTTGAAAGGTTTCATCAAAATTGGTTCATTAATGTAGGAGGAGTTGCGCACACAAGAATTTGTTCGGATGGAAAGACACAATAAATCTAAGTCAAAGGGAGAAAACCTGGTTAAAATTGTCGCAGATCAAAAATCTTGGAATATGCGCATGTTCACTTAGTAGTGATGATGTCTGAAAAGTTTTGTCCAAATTGATTGATAAATGTAGGAGGAGTTGCGCACACAAGAATTTCATGCCCGGAAAGACGTACGGACGGATGTACGGATGGATGGACGGACGGACGGATGGACGGACGGACATACGGACGTACAGGGCGATTCCTATATAGCCTCCACTTCTTCGAAGCGGGGGTATAAAAATATACAAATTACTTCAAATTTATCATATTTTTATACTAAAACCAATGGCCCAGACTTAGATGGAATGGAAAAAAGCAGGAGGGCATAGGACTTAAAGGAAGAGCAGACTAAAATTCAACTCCTTAGCCTGCATTAGAACTCACAAGGTGAAAAGGAGATTAACATTTTTAAGAATTACATATATGTCTCTCTAAACAACAATAGAGAAGACATACCACTGAAATAAGGAGCAAAATCCAAGTAATTCCCTATTACTTAGCATAAATGATAAGGCTACTTGGGTGTAATGAGCCCCCAATTTTCAGGCTAGTCCAGAATAAGACACTTAAAACTAGGAAAAGTATGTCCGAGAGTGGGAGACTAACGTCCACAAACACAGACCGTATATAAAGTAACAAGCTGTACATAAGATGAGAATAATCTATAGACAATAATAGCTTCACTCATGGTTACACACTTATTATAAGGCCAGAAGAGGTAAAGAGAAATCCCCCTCCCCCACCTCTTTTTTTAAGGAATTAACCTTCAAAACAAAGAGGGAAGTGGCCTGGAATCAGTGAAAAAGTGGTACCGAATAATATATTGACGCCTAAAAGGCTCCCGGTTATTAAATATTATTATTTATCGGTGCTTAACGCCACATCAGGACCTAAGGCTATATCGTGGCAGTTCCAGATATTAAAATCTCAAGCTACTAAATGTATGCCGCATCCAGAATACGTAGATAGGTCGATAACCGGTGATATAAATATGTACAACCTTAAACTTGTCCAATTGAATCCCAAAGGAAACTTATCTAACAGGACTTATACGCTTCTGTGCCAACCAACAGGCGACAACGTTCAGGTGTACAATTAATTCCAATACTGAACTTCCAAATTGTAACCATTCCATCTACCAGAATGAGAGAATAGGATTCCCCTTGTGTACCGCTTCCAGTTGAAGACTGGATTCAGGACATAGAATGGGATATGAATAAAAACCTGTCAGAGATTGTCCCCAAATAACTCATTGTTCCCTAGGTCTGTTAACCCAATGACTGTTCGGAGAAAGAATACCACTCCGAATAATGAAGGCAAAAATGGAGAACGTATGCACAGGTGGTCTGCATGGAAAACCATAACTGATCCAACTAGCCCAAAATTCTCATAAGCTCTGATATTTACACTGAGCAAGAATTAAGAGAATCTATTTGAGAAATACGTCTGCGTAATGATAAATACATATTATGCATGCCACCAACAGAATCCCACATGTACCCTCGCCTGAATACAGCCTGCATAAACGGCATAACTGAGCAATGCAAAATATAACCAGGAAACTGAAGGAATAAAACAACGCTAATGTGATTTAACCTGTGGAATAGACTCACATGCCGTAACAGAGAAGACAACTCTGAGCGTAAATTTCTCAGAGTGGACTAATTGCCATATTGGATAATGTCGTCCAGATAACTGACATGCCTGTAACACGAGGACATGAAGGCTAGCAATATCAACCGAATGTAATCATGAAAGAATTTGGAATCCAAAAACAGTTGCTGTTCAGGAATCATATGCTCATATATAACTTAAGAATGAACAACCACAGGAAGCAAACCAATTAAAGAGTGGATGCACCCCTGAAGTTGCCATTACACCATAACCCTCCTGCCAATCGAAGAGTAAGGAAAGACACACATATAATTGAATGCATACAAGGCTTACGGGAAGAGAACTATGTCCTGCCCTGTAATCGCCTCTTAACATATTGGTGGGGTGGGGTGGGGCATGGAGGGGGGGTTCAACAAATAAATCATATTGAACCCCCGCCACCCGCATTACTTGAATTGCTAGTTCCATAATGCCACTAAGAGCGGAGAGGGACGTGATGAACATGGTTCTATTGCAAGGAATACACCTGCTGATATAGCGTCGACATATCCCTTGAAATCAAGACCATACGTCATGGCCCCAAACAATACACCATATAGACATAAAATCCAAATCTTCCGAGTGGAAACTAGGTTAATATGGCATCATCAATAGGACTAAAAGCCCCAGACAACTAACACCAAATAATACTATTAAGGCGAGAACAAGCTCTTCTATTATAACGGTATCTTGTCCGATAGGACAGTGGTCTCAGCCTAGCTGAAGAAGCTAAAGGTCTTCCTATTCATGAAGAAAATTATATGGCTGTTAACTGCGGCTCTAGAAGCCACTAAAGGAGACTTACAAAGCTAGCCACTAATGAAAGGGAAAAAACACCACTCATAAATCTAGCTAGGCTACTATGGTGTCAACAATAAGACTAAAGTCTGTGACACTTAAGAAAAATAACACCGAGAAGGAAAAGTTAAAAAATTTATAGTAATTTATATATTTTTTATACTTACCAATGACCCAGACATAGCTGGTGCTAACTCTTAAAATATAGGGCCAAACACAAATTTTGCCCCCCAATCCCCAAAATTTGCATCTAAAACTAAAGAAAACATGTCCTGAAAGGCCCTCCACACCTCGCCCCCACTGCGCATGCGCAGTGTCAAGGACGTTCCGAAATTGGCGCCATTTATCATTCTAATAACCAGTGCCTGGTAAGCGCTATGTACTCAGCGGGGAGGCAAGAGTTCCCAACTCCTGGGAGGGCCATCCCCGTCTGGGTCATTGGTAAGTATAAAAAATATATAAATTACTATAAATTTTTTAACATTTTTATACTGTACCAATGACCCAGACATAGCTGAATAGTAAAAAGGCTGGAGGGCCAAGGACATAGAGCAAAATGGAATACGCTCAATAAAATAAAATAGAGTCATCCCCTGTAGGGAAAAGAAGTAATAGGCCTTACATGTATCTTTCTTATTTATGATAAATTAGAAAGATACAACACCTTCCAAAAATTGAGCTTCATACATCCATGTACTCTATTAATATCCAATAATCCTTATACTAATAATTTTTAAAGTAAGCCAATAATAAAGTAAGTCTAGAGAATAGAGACTCTTATACTCCTAAAAGTGTGTGAGAATTGCATAATCATGTCCGTTGACATATGCAATATTCAAAAGCTATACTTTAAAAACTAAGACTTGAATGAATTTTATAAACTTAAACTTCTCACTAAACAACCATCCCAATAACAGCTCAGAATTACTAACTCCGGAGGAGGTATCCCCTTGTTTTCATAGTAAAAACAGGTGACCCAAGGGAACACCCTCCCCCCCCCCCCCCTTTTCTTGCCCTGGGTCAAATAGCCCAGAGCGAAGAGGGCAGCCGAACGGAGACACTGCCGAAACAGACAGCCTACCTAGCTATAGTAGCAACTGTTAAGTGAATGACATTCTGAGCAGTAGATAATAGACCTAACAATAGAGGCCTCCAGAAATGGACTCGATATTTCTGAGATAAAATTCATGAATGGATGGCTGAGCGCAATGAGCAGCCTTCAAAAATCTATAATAGCAACACTATTAATGTAAGCCCAAGAAGTAGAAGAACTCTTACTTCATGAGCCGAAATCTTAAGCACAACTGCTAAGCCAATGATATACCATAAGCAGTACGCTAGTTAATAGAATCCATTAACAATAAAATGGAGCGTAACGTCCTTCTACTAGACATCAAAGACAGAAGAAGCTTACGCCCTTGTAATAAACAGATATCTGTTTATAAATACATAAACTGTACCCGGAAAGAGTAAAGGCCTATGCCCATACGAAGACGGAAGGACCTTAAAATAATAGGTTCCGGATAATAGGAGCCTAACTCTTATGCAACAATCCAACCTAAATAGTAACGGAAGTATTGATTCCGAAACTATGAAAGTGAAAATCATCCATCGATAGTGCATGAAACTCACTGACTCTACAGTAAAAGAGAAACCAACAGAATTACTGTCTAAAAGGTCAGAATTTGAAAACTACTGTTTCCAGAGGCTCAAATGATTACTTAGCTAAATAAGAACCGAAGTTAAAATCCGTATAGGAATTTAATCTAAAGATTCTAAGTCTATTTATCAAAAAGTTACTAACTGACTTAGATAAAGAGACAAAAGACTCAATTGTAAACTATCGTAGAGTGCATAGGTATGAGGTAACATAAACCTATAACCTAAAAAACAACAGGCTGCAGTAGATCTTGTGAAACAAGTATACTAAAAACTAGCAATGCGTAGTATGGAGGGATCAACCATATGAACATAATGATCCCTACACCACGACGGAAGAGCCTCCACTTTAGTCGCATAGAATAGCGAAGAAGAGGATCTCCTATAGTAAGAAATCGCGTCCAAAGCTCGTCCAGTACAGTGCTTACAATGCAATACGGACCACACAACGGAATACATGAAGGTTGCGACCTTGCTGGTTGTGATAAAGATGACACGATTTACCCAGTGAAAAAAGATCCTCACATAGAGGAAGATTTCACGTTAAGATCCACAGTAGACAAGAGAGTAAATTACTCATGATCTCTGTGAAGATAGAGAGGCTATCAACAGAAATGTATTGTGGTTGTTTATCTTAGCAATACCTGCTAAAACAACAGCGCCGGAGGATACGCGTATCCTATCATTCCGTCCTATAGATCAATAGAGCATTAACAGTATTAGCTCAGAGATCTGGACAAGCCAACACATACGTCTGCAATTGATTAGCAAGCTGTGTCATAAATAAAACATCATTGGGCGCTCCCATAGATAGCAAATCTGATTAAATACTTGTTTGTTGAGAGTCCATTCTGACAGCAACAAGCGACCCGTAAGAGAACGGGAGTGCGATAAAACAATCAGACGACCCAGAATATGACGGACCAAAACTGAACTTGGTGTACTATAACCAACAGACGGATTCTTTCCATTAAATTGAATAACGGAAACGAAAGAGTGCCTCCCTGGTTCCGGAGATACGCCACTACTGTCGAATTAAAGGACAGGAATTTGGGCATGCGTTTCTGAATAATGTTCATGCAATGACATAAAGCAAGCCTAAAAAAACATTATTCCGCGGAAGTTAAACTGAAAGCTAAAAGACTGCGGAACCCAAAGACCCTGGCACTTCGAATCCGTAGGGATCAGTATATATCCCAATCTGTTTGACTGGCAACCGTCATAACAGCCACACTAGGGTCCGGCAACTGCGGCGGCACTCTCTGAGTCAACCACCGAATGTTTGCCCCAGTCTGAATCTCTTGTAACACTAGATAGACAAGAGAATGTATAAATCAAGCAATTCATGGATTGCCGGAAAGTTGCCGTCGAAGAGAAGCTCCTCCGAGAACGAAGCGACTCTGAGAGAGTTCTTAACCTACTATCCACGCGTGGATGTAGCTAGGGCTGCATCACGTCTAACCAACTCCAATCAGCCACTGAAGGGCGGAGTTATACGTGAACAAACTACTGCCCTCAAAAGAAATTACATTGAGAATAATATCCCGTAAATCTTTTCTTGAAGACGTAATGATAACGCCTCAGTAAGGCGGATTACGTATAATAAAGCGTCTAAGTTAAGTCTACTATACATAATGTCGTTCCCAACATTGAAATTGGAAAAGACATAAACGGCGAAAAAGAATATATGCAGTCTTTAATCACACCGTCTAGACGCATATGAACTCTCGGTATGCCCTGCTCTGCCAAAATAAACTATATGTAAAAAAGATAAAATGGCAGAAATGAGCCACGCGGACAAGAAACTAAACTATCATGCTTAGTAGCAGGCTTGTATATATATATATAATATATAGCGTCGAAAAATAAAACACATGTTGTAATGACAATATTGGACTGCGTCGGTAAGTCAGGGACAAAGTCCCTGTACCGATCGAAAAATCCGAGTCCAATGACGCTATAAGTCTCTTATCCAAGATCGCAGCAATGAAGTCCGAAAAATAATCACTGGAAGAAATGCCAGAAGATATGAAAGGCATCTTCCGATACTACTAAAGGGAAAACTCGAAATCTTTCGAATCCCTTTCGCCATCCTGTCGGACCCTATAAAGCGTTCGGTCGTCCGTAGCTTGATGCAACCGCGGACCGCACCGACCCAGCGCCGTCGGATAATTCCTGATTCGACCGAGAAACCGTCAATTGCTGGGATGCTGCGAAACAACTGTGCTAACTCGGATAGCACGTCCGTCACTGAGGCCTGAGGAGCAGCGGTCTTACGATGCATTGCCGCAGGAAGCTCCGAGATCGTTACCCCGTGCATACTTCCAATATGCGAGCGAACGGAGTGTATAGGCCTCGTGTCCCTTGGCTACCGAATGGCGCGACCTATTCGCTGTGGAATCACTGAATGCCGAAACTGATCGGATACTCGAGGTCACGTAGCCAATGTGCGGTCGTGTGCCCTGCTGTGAGGATGAGGAAGCATTAAAGACAGTCTCTCGGACTGTCAATATAACGGAGCGTCCCGAGCAACGGACATATGCTCCGAATGTAAAATATCTGAACCACAACATGCGGTCCCCTATGTTGTTGGCTTCCTCCGATCTGTCCTCAATCTGCCGTCACTGGGTGAGTACTAAAGTAATTAAAGTGCTCGCATCACCCAAATCTCCTTCCTAGACCGCAACGGACGAACCCGGCAGCCGAACCATTCGATGAATGTACGCTACACCGGGTGAGCTAGCGAATGTCACTCCGTAAGCGATAGACATATTCCATGAGCACTTATTGCCGCTAACTCTTCATTAACTATGACGACAGAGGCACACTTTCGAAAGACATCTCCATAACTCTTCGAACAAGAAACCAGAAATGCTTGGATAGCAAGCATAAAATAATAATATATATAGCGTTGTTCAATAATTCGAAAGTTTGTGTGACATTATTGGACTATGTCGGAACTGAGGGACGATGTCCCTGAACCGAACCAAAAATTTCTAAGTCCACCGACGCTATCAGTTTCTTATCCGGCATCGCAGCATATGTTGTTCCGAAAGGGAAAGCTTGAAATCCACCGAATCCCTTTCGGTATCCCGTCGGACCGGATGAAACTTTCGGACGTCCGTACCCGCTTCCGCGGAGCGTCCCGACCCAGCATCGTCGGATAAAATATATGCGACAGATTCAGTTGATGCTGGGATGCTGCGATAAACTGTGCTATTAAGGAAAGCACGTCCGTTCCCGAGGCCTGTGCAGTAGCGGACTTACGATGCATTGCCGCTGGAAGCTCCGTGTACGTTGACTCCCGCACACTTCCTATGCGAACGTCCGGAGTCTGCAGGCCTCGAGTCCCCGGCTACCGACCCAGCGCTGTCGGATAATTCTCGATCCGACACCGTTTCTGTCGGCTGCTGGGATGCTGCGATAAGCTGTGCTATGTGCACAAGAATGTCCGGCGTCGAGACCTGCGGAGGCGCAGTCTATCGGTGCTTCGCCGAGGGCAGCTCCGCATCAGATGGCTCCCGCATACTTCCTATGCGAACGTCCGGAGTCCATCGGTCTCGAATCCCTGGCTGCCGGATGGTGTGACCTGGTCGCCGAAGAATCCTTGATCGGCGAAGCTGGTAATATATCGGCGGTCACGCAGCCAAGGTGCGGTCGTGTGCGCTGACGAGAAGAGGAAGCCTTAGCAGTCTCAGCGGACTGCCTATACAACGGAGCGTCCCGAGCGACGGACGTATGCTCCGCTAACGACACATTTGTACCACAACATCTGGGGCCAGATGTTGTTGAACGAGAGAGGGGCCTCTCTCGCTTGCCGTCCGGATGGACCGGAACGAGCTATGAACCGGACTAAAAGGCTTCCTCCGTTCTCCCTCCGATCCGCCGTCACTGGGTGTGCATTAAGTTAATTTTATAGTGCTCGCATCACCCCAAAATTCCTTCTAGACCGCAACGGACGAACCCGGCTGCCGAACCATTCGGTGAATGGACGCTACACCGGGCGAGCTAGCGGACGTCAAAGGCCGTCGAACCTACTAGGGTCCTCTTAGGCAATTGGCGTATTACATGAGCACTTTTCCGCTAGCCCTTCATTAATTGTGACGACGGAGGCACACTGTTGGAAGACATCACAGATACATCACCCTAATCTTGATCGTCTGAAATAGAAATTGATAAAGTAGAGTGACCCTGCGGGGAAAGGACCGGAGTGTCCAAATCCCCAACAACATACCGTGACATACGCTTCCCATATTGTCATCGAAATCATACGATACAGAACAGGAGTTAATGCGAGTACACTGACCACATATAGAATGATAATAAGGTCAGAGGAAGACTTCCTCTTAAAACAATTGATCAATATCCTTTCAATGTGAAAAGAAAACAAGTCCTGGTACTCGCACTAACCCCTGGCAATCAAAATACATAATAATAATATGATCCATTAATATAGAAAAAATAATTGAAATCAAAATATTTTGAAAAAATATTTTTTCAGAACAGCCCAAGTTTCTGAAAAGTAACGTTGAGCCCCAATGGATCCCAAGCCTAAGTGTGGACAAAAATTTTAAAAATATTTTAAACAATTTATTCAACACTTACGAACAATAATAATGTATCTAGTTATGATTAAAATAACATAAAGATATTATTATTTAGAAATCCCCCCCTCACACAGAGGGCTGTTGTAAATGTAAACAATGAGTGTAAAAACACTAAAATAAGACTCCAGGCACCCAGGCCCGAAATCAGTTACCAAAAATACACCATCTGATGCAAAACAGAGACTTCCAGGGAAGAAACTGCAGAACATCAGATGGTAGATGCAGAACACAATGCCTAACCACCCGTAGGTGAAGACGTAAACATGGGGAAAGAACAGAATTCATTCTGTTATTAAGCTAAAACTCCCAAGAAATTTTAGTAATAATAATTACAGAAACTATGCCAAAAGCATGGGAGAATAGCAAGGGGGAACTTAAAGGACAGGGAGAGAGGAAAAACACTTGAAAAAACAGTGTAACAAATAATCAGAATGACAACAAAATGGCTGCTGCCTTGAAAATAGGTAACTTAACATAATTTCATTAAAAAATTTTAAGTTACAGCCCTGATAATATTCTGTCACACATTCTTTTCCTCTCCTCCTTTTCTATCCTCCTTAGAATCACCATTTCACTAATATTTATGTGTCTGGCATCATTTAAACTGAGATTTAAAAGCACAAAGATCAGTCAGATGTTAACTGATGAAGGGCCAAACTTAGAATGATAAATGGCGCCAATTTCGGAACGTCCTTGACACTGCGCATGCGCAGTGGGGGCGAGGTGTGGAGGGCCTTTCAGGACATGTTTTCTTTAGTTTTAGATGCAAATTTTGGGGATTGGGGGGCAAAATTTGTGTTTGGCCCTATATTTTAAGAGTTAGCACCAGCTATGTCTGGGTCATTGGTACAGTATAAAAATATGCACTCTTTCCTTTAGCGGTTCTATTCCCACAAGACAGCGGTCTTAGCCTAGCTAACGTAGCTTAGAAGTATTCATCTCCGTGAAGACATATCTCAGTGTAATTTTTGCGACTTTAGAAGGCTCACTAAACGGATACTTACAACTTTAGTCGCTCAAGTTAAGGGAAAAAGGGCTGCACTTGATTTTAATAAGGCATCAACAAAAGGACTAAAAGCCTCAGACACATAAGAATACAACACCGAGAAGGAAACAACATACTCTTTCCTTTTAACGGCCCTAATTCCAAAGGGACAGCAGTCTCAGATTAGCTAACGCAGCTAAGAAGTCTTCATATCATGAAGACAGATATCTCAGTGAAACTTGCGACCTTGAAAGCTCACTAAACGGAGATTAAAGTTAGTCGCTCAAGGTAAGGAATAAAGGTCCACTCTTCTAATGGCCATAATTCCAAAGAGACAGTAGTCTCAGCTTAGCTAACACAGCTTATTAATCTTCATCTCCATGAAGACAGATATCTGTGTCATCTGCGGCCTTGGAAAGCTCACTAAATGGAGACTTACAACGTTAGCTGCAATATATAAGAAAATACCTTACACAAACTAAGGCGACAACAATAGGACTAAATGCCTGCGACGCCTAGAAAAACCACACCGAGAAGGCAAACGTAATCTTTCCTTCTAATGGCCTTATTCCAAAAAGATAGTGGTCTCAGCATAGCAAACACAGCCCAAAAGTCATATATCGGTGAAGACAGATATCTGTGTTTTACCCCTGTGGCCTTAGACAGCTCACTAACCAGAGACTTACGACTTTATCTGAAGAAAAGACCGCTCTAATAGTACCTAAGGCTACTATGGCATCAACAATAGCACTATATGCCTCTGATGCCTAGGAATACAACACCGAGAAGGAAAAGACGTACTTATTCCTTCGAACGGCTCTATTCCAAACAAGACAGCTGTCTCAGCCTACCTACGAGCCATCAATCTTCTATTCGTAAAGAATAGATCATTGCCTTTCGTATACTATTGCTAGTTCAGGGGAGGCGATGTTAAGTGGACCAAAGGCCTTCAACACTTGAGCAGAAAGATCCGGGAAGGAAAGATCTTCATCTTTCCTTCGCCCGGTACCTTAAGCTATTTTTGTCTAGCAAACGCAGACTTTTGATCAGAGGGAACATTCTGAAGAACTTATGAATAAAATTTGTAGTCTTAATGTGCCGTTCCATGAGGGATGGAGAATTAACCTCCGTAGCCCTCTCACCATCTGAATGTTCCATCTGAAAAACATGGTCAACACCATCCGAATGTACAGATGACTGGACCAACCCAGCACCGTCCGAGAGCTCACTACCGGAGACTGTTGACAGCTGAACCTGCGACTACTGTGATATGCTGCGCAATCTGTGGCAGCAGGTCAGTGAATGAGGCTTGCTTCTTCACCACATGCTGCTCACGGGATGGAGATCTGACCTCAGATCTTTTGACGTGTGTCCCGTATAAGAATACCTAAAACCACTAGCTGCAGGTTAATCTGACTTCGGTGGTGAAGACTGGGAACATCTCCGTGGAACAGCATGAACATGCAAACTCGGACAGCTAGTCTGCGATCTAACGCGCTTCATCGATGAAGCAGAGGAAGAAGCCATAGCTGCAACTGGCCCCGGCTGCAGTGTGGAAGGAGCATCCCAGACCGTAAGCGTGAACGGACGTCCCAACTCACTAAAGTTTCTCGAACGGAAAACAGTCAACCCCAACAGCTGACGGAACGGAGAGGATTTTCCAGCTCACGGTCTGACTCCAGACCTTGCCAAGTGTTCCGAATAGAAACTTGTAGGCTTCTACCCCTTAGCGTCCTTATCCATGGAAGAAGAGGAAGCCATAACAACAGCCGACTCCGGCTGAAGTGTGGAAGGAGCATCCAGACTCGCACATTTTTGACGGGTGCTCCAACTCACTGAAGTTTCTCATGACAGAAAACAGTCGACCCCGACTGCTAACGGGAAGGAGAATGCTCTCCACCTCGTGATCTGACCCCAGATTTTGTCGAGTATCCCGCTGAGAAACTTGCAGGCTAATCCGCTTTGCGTGCACTTCCATGTAAGAAGAAGAAGCCATAACCGCAGCCGACACCATCTGCAGTGTGGAAGGAACATCTTGCCGCGTGTTCCAACTCATTATAGTTTCTCGCAATGGACACAGTTGACCCCCAACTGCTAACGGGATAGACAGCGTTCTCCAACTCGCGATCTGACCCCAGATCTCGCCGAGCATTCCGTAGAGAAACTTTCAGGGTTCTTCTCCTTTTGCCATCGTCGCTGGGTGAGCTTTATATTATGAGGTGCTCGCTCTACCCATGTTATACTCCTCGACCGCAATGGACCTACCCGGCATCCCATGTTGGGACGACCGCTGCACCGCTCGAGCAGCTGCATGCAGAGGATTAAGCGAACTAACTAGAGACCTCAATCCTGTGCTACATATCATGAGCACCTTGGCAACTAGTTCTGTTTTACTCATCAGAGCAGGGCTCATCAGAGTGCGATGATGGCAGCATGTAACAGACCAGGTGTCAAAGTACCATCACCATGTTCTTGTTCCTCTGAAAAAGAGACTGAAAGACAAGTATTAGCCTGCAATGAAAGCCCCTACATCGGATCTTCACTGCCCACCACACAAGTCAACATCCGTTTCCAATGCTCGCATCCCATAATACAAGTATTGAAGGAGTGCCGCAACTATCGGCAAACAACAAGCAATTAAATCCGAGGCTTGCTGGACTTACACTAAGTACCAAATTATTATAATAAATACAATAATAATGAAGCCAAAATCATAAGTTCACTGCACTCCCAATAATACAGAATAAACATCGCAAGGATACATGACATAGACAATCACAAAAAATTTTTGAAAACAAAATTGAAAAAAAAATTTCGAAAAATTTGGAATGAAGCCTAAGTCCCCCAAGGGAACCTCATGAGCCCAAGGGCATCCCGATAGAGCCTATGTGTGGACAAGCAAAACTTAATTAAAGCTAAACAACCAGAAAAAGAAAATGTATCCTAATAGGAAAAAACAATAATTGTTTTAACTAAACACTGAATAAATACGACTCCAAAACGTTATTGAACAGACAACATCAACAGGAAAAAACGGAAACTAACAACAACAGGCACAACCAAGGCCCAAAGTTAGTAACCGATCAACAACCACCTGATGCAAAGCTAGATCTTCATAGGAAGAAAAAACAATGCATCTTGTAGCAGATGCAAGAATACAAAACGTCCTGAACAGTAACGAACAGGACGTAAACACAGGTGATAAATGGAATACCTATTCCGTAAAA
This sequence comes from Pictodentalium vernedei, assembly GCA_031216915.1. NCBI lineage: Eukaryota > Metazoa > Mollusca > Scaphopoda > Dentaliida > Dentaliidae > Pictodentalium > Pictodentalium vernedei. The sequence goes on from CM062293.1 coordinate 273,955,006, forward strand.
CAAGTTAAACTCCCAAGAATTTTAATAAAATATTCTCAATAAAAAAGCCATAAAGAGCTTGGGAGTATAACAGGAGGGTTCAGGAGAGGGAAGGGAAGTAATACTAACAAAACAACAATGGAGTCATATTATGATGACGACGTTCAGACGCATATCCCAAAAATAGGGAACATGAATAATTTTACATAAAAATTATAAGTTACTGCCCTGAACATCCAAAACCACCGTTATTCACTTCCAACATCTTGCTACTCTACTGATTCCAAACCATCATTGATTTGTGTCTGGCATCTTCAATGAAAGGGTCAATGACACTGTAACTTAACTTGTCTGTGTGTTGTTTGATGAAAAGGTAATGTTCAATATTTATGAAAGGATTATGAAATAAGACAAAAATTGTGATAATTGGGAATATGTTAATTTCTGTTCCCTGTATTGCTAAGCTTTCAATAAAAATAATATGAGGTGTAGACTGTACTAAAGAATTGAGGGGTGGGTTAATGTGGCTCTCAGAGTTAATGAATGTGGCCCTCACAGTTAAAGTATGTCAACAAAAGTTACCAAGTTACAATGAAATTATTCCAAAATGAGTTATCCTATCAAGTTACAATGAAATCCTGTTTATAAATATGGCCTGTAGACTGTGCTCAAGGTTTTCGGGCTTTGGGCCTGTGTAGCCATCACAGTTGACCTATCGCAACCAAAAGGGGACGTCCTCATCTAGACATTATACTGAATCATCCTACCAAGTTACAATGAAATCCCTTCATAAATAAGACCTGTGCTAAAGTTTTTTGGGTTTTGGGCTCGGGCAGCCGTCATGGATGAATGATTGTGACCAAAAGGGGACGTTCTCATCTAGACATTATACGGAGTCATCCTACCAAGTTACAATGAAATCCCTCCATATTAATATGACCTGTAGACTGTGCTAAATATTTTCGGGTTTCGGGCTTGGGCAGCCGTAACGGTTTACAGATCATGCCCAAAAGGGGACATTCTCATCTAGATATTATACAGAGGCATCCTACCAAGTTACAATGAAATCCCTTCATAAATATGACCTATAGACTGTGCTAAAGGTTTTCGGGTTTTGGGCTCTGGCAGCCATCACGGTTGACCGATCGCGACCAAAAGGGGACGTTCTCATCTAGACATTACCTCAAACCTGCATATGAAATTTTGTGACGATCAGACAAGAACTATGGGGTGTAGCCTGTGCTAAAGGAAAATGTGAACAGACTCACTGACTCACAGACTTCTGCACACGTGAGGGCAATAGCTTATCTTGACTTTGTCAAGTTAAGCTAAAAATGAAAATTTATTGCACAGATGTCAGTTCAAATGATTATTGACTTTGGCCAAACAAAAGAATGATTCTCTGTGGCGCCAATTCCAGTCTCCTCCTGGGAACTGCGTATGTGCAAGTACTAAAAGTATGGAGGGTCAGAGAGGACTAAGTTTCGGTTTTGTATGCAAATTTGGGGATTCAAAATTTGTGTTTGGCCCTTGAGAATATTGAGTTTACACCAGCTAAGTCTGGGCCTTTGGTTTTAGTATAAAAATACAAAACATATAACTTTCATATTCAATTTTATTCATTACAATTTCTCAACCTCAAACATGTACCAAAAATCTGTGCTCCTCATGCTTTCTGATGAAACTTGAGAGTTGTTATTGGAATTGAAATTCCATTTCGTGGCCATTGTGGTAATCAACTCTCTAAAGTGGTGTTAGCTCTGAACACATATCAAGTCTCTGCTACTGCTGGTTCATGAGAAGATGGTTTTTTAATATTTAAGCACACTTTTTGGGCGTGGCCCTATCAAGGGGAGAGGCAACTTGCTTTGAACAAAATCAAAATGCGATGTCATAAACTATTATCTCAAATTTCAATTAAATTGGTTCAGCGGCTTTGGAGAAGACGCAAACACCATGTTCACGGACGACAGACGGTGAGTGATCACTATAACTCCCCTGACTGCAAGTCAGGCAAGGTAAAAATAATTTGGTTCTTGAGCATTTAATTTTTCAAATTTCTGAGGCAGAGAGGCTTTTATTTTTATTTTTGTTTGTTTAATATATTTATGCACCTTTTTGAAGAAAAAAAAAAATACTGTGCACATATTTGAGGGCCTTTTAGGGTTCATTCCCTGTTTTACAAACAGGCATGGCCTGATACCAAATGATGTACCATTGTTGAGTTAATACCTTAAAAAATACTGATATTAAACCAAAAATTTCAATATTCGCTAACTCTACTGTAGGGCCTAAAAAAGTGAAAAATCTGTTTCTCAGGCCCACCCGCATGCTCTCTTTTTATAACCAATGCAAAGTTGAAAAAATTCAAAAATTCAATGGCATATGTCTGATATTTTACCCAAGTTAATAAAATTAAAAAATTTGTCCCTCGAGTGCAACAAGGCATTGCAATGGTTTAACATTACAAAGCCTTCTTGCACTCAAGGAACGAAATACATCACCATCCATGCTATTCTGTAGATTATAAGGCCTAAAACATAAAACAAATGAAGAACAAGAACTTTTGATGGCAAAGAAATAATTACAAAAATAACAAGAGGGATGTTACATCCCAACGCTCACCTTCATTCGCGCTTGATAATGTCGTTCCAATGTAACATGCCTAATATGTAGTTAATATAAATCATTAACTAGGCATCAAATGATTAATGTGGTTTATGTGATGGCTTTGGAAAGTCTATATTTCTGCATTTATTATATATCAATTCAACATAGAATCATTGGATATAAAAGCATTTTTTTCTTTTAGAAATGTTTATGATTAAGAATATGAATCTTGAGGCCAGATATTAAATCATAAATAAGAATTAGGAAAGGCTTTCATAAATTTATTTTTTAAAAAATAAAAATACATCAGATCAAAAAAAAAATAAAATAGGAGGTGCAAAATGGCATTATGTAATGAAGAATCACTTGAAATTGTAATTGAAGTACATTCATTGGTTAAAGAGGAGTTGTGGAAAAACATTTGTTCAAGAAAGTGACTATAAGTCCCAACAAAAATACATCACATCAACAACTAAAATAAGCCTTAATGTTACTAGTAACAAGTATGAGAAAGTATTAAAAAAAAAAAAAAAGTTAATTTTTTTTTTAAAGAAAGTGAATATAAGTCCCAAAAATCCCCCTCAAATTCCTCAAATATGCATGTAATGAGGGCACAACGTTACCGCAATGTAGTTCAGTAACCCATGTGTACAATATCAATTGCCTGGAAAGACACATAGAAACAGAACTCACCTTAACACAAACTTTTAGAACTTAAAATTGAGTAAGTCAGAGAAAAACGTGAACATTGTGACTGAAAAAAAAGAGAAGAAATCAATTAAATTTCTGCATACAGTAGGGTTAATACCTAAAGTAGTTATTGAAATGAGAAAATAAACAGTAATGAGAGGTGAAGGCACCACAATCTGCACAAAAGCTGACTTTAACGCAAATTCTTACAACACCTAAACGCTAATTCTTACAAGTTTTGGCAGAAAATCAGTCTCAAATTCCTCAAACATGCATGTAATGAGGGTTAAATATTACTGCAATGGAGTTCAGTAACCCAAGTGTAGAATTTTAATCGCCTGGAAAGACACATAGAAACACAACTCACCTAAACACAAAGTTTACTAAGTTTTACAACTTAAAATTTACTAAGTCCGAGAAAAAGATGAAAATTTTGACTGAAAAAAAAGAAAATTTCAGTTAAATTTTTGCATACAGTAGGGTTAATACCTACAGTTGTTATTGAAATATGAAAATCAACAGTAATGAGAAGTTAAAGCAGCACAATCTGCACAAAAGCTGACTTTAACGCAAATTCTTACAACACCTAAACGCAAGTTCTTACAAGTTTTGGCAGAAAATGTTAGGTGAAATTTGGAAAAAAGTCGTAGTATCAGGGTTATCAGGCTCCCACAGGGAGTCCAAATATCAACCCAGGGACTTGGCTTGAACAAACTTGAATCTTACCCCCCGAAGGATGCTGCATACCAAATATCAAAAGCATTCTGACTGCTGGATCTGAAGAAGAAGATTTTTAAAGAAAATTCCTCATATTGAACTAAGTTATAATTTGGGCTCCCACAGTGAGCCCAAATATGAACCCAGGGACTTGACTTGAACAAACTTGAATGTCACCCCTAAGTATGCTGCATACCAAATATCAAAAGATTCTGATTGGTAGATCTGAAGAAGAAGATTTTTAAAGAATATTCCTCATACTGCACTAATTTAAACATTTGGGCTCCCATAGAGAGCCCAAATATGGACCCAGCATTTTGATTTCAATAAACATGTGAAACAATTTTCCAAAGATGTTACATGTGATATTTGAAAGCTTTTGGAGCAGTGGTTTGGGAGAAAAATAGTCTTAAATGTTTTTCCCATTACCCACAGTGTTAAAAAATGCTGTCTCAGCACTTTTTCAAAGTCCCAAAAAAGTACCCCATGATAAAACCGATAGCAATTTTTTTTGACCATTCCATTCTGTTGGTCCTAAGGAAGCTTCACACCAAATAAGAATTCTCAGTGCCGTGTAGTTTTTGAGATATGGGTGTTTTAATTTTTTTCTATTTTTAGCTCCTGCGGTTCCCATGGGGCGACGGGAAAAAAAAATTGGGCATAAATTAAGTACTTCTGACCCAATAAGTCCTCGTACCAAATTTGGTTCAAATCTGCCTCTCGATTTGGAAAGTTAAAAAATTTATAGTAATTTATATATATTTTATACTTACCAATGACCCAGACTTAGCTGGTGCTAACTCTAAAATATCTAGGGCCAAATTCAAATTTTACCCCCCAATTCCCAAAATTTGCATCTAAAATCGAAAATGACATGTCCTATATGGTCCTCCATACTTTTACTCCACTGCGCATGCACAGTGTCAAGGAGGTCTCAAAATTGGCACAATTATCATTCTTACAACCAGTGCCTGGTAAGCGTTATGTACTCAGCGGGGAGGTATGAGTTCCCAACTCATGGTAGGGCCATCCCCGTCTGGGTCATTGGTAAGTATAAAAAATATATAAATTACTATAAATTTTTTACCATTTTTATACTGTACCAATGACCCAGACTTAGCTGAATAGTAAAAAGGGTGGAGGGCCTAGGACATAAAGGTAAATCCAATAGACTCAAGTACATATAACAGAACTATTCCCTGAAGGAGAAAATGAGAGATAGGCTTTACATGTATCTTTCTTATTTGTATCAAGAAGAAAGACACAACACCATTGTAATTGAGCGCAATAACATCAATGATCTCTATTAACATCCAGTATAATCCTTTATACTAATATTTTTTAAAGTAAAGCCAATAAATAAGGAAATCCAGCAAAATGAGACTCTATATACTCATATAAAAGTGACCGAGGATTGTATATTAACGCCCGATTAATATGTGATATATACAAATGTTTCACACCGAGCAACCCTTAAAAAATATTACATAGATGAGTAAACATTAGCTTTACTTTAAAACCATCCCGGTACCGACTGGGAATTACTGACTCTAAGGGAGGTATTCCCTTGTTTTACACTATAAAGCAGGTGACCTAAGGGAACACTCCCCCCCCCCCCCCCCCCCCCCTCAAATACTCCAGAGCAAAGAGGGCAGCAGGACAGAGTCACTGCCGGAACCGAAAGAATACACATATATAGTTGCAACAGTTTAGTGGACGGCATTCTGAGTGAAAATAATGGACCTAAACAATGCAGATCTGCAGAAAAGAACTCAATATTTCTCAGATACAGATTCGAGAAAGTGGAGGGCTAAGAACAATATGCAGCCCTCATTAGATCTGTAATAGCAACATTATTAGTGTAAGCCCATGATGAAGAAGAACTCTTACTTCATGAGCTTAAAACTAAGGCACAGACTGCTGATTGAAGATATTATCATAAGCAGTACTGATAGTAAATTGAATCCATCTGACTATAGAATGGACCGAAATGTGGAGGAAACTTCCACGGCACGTCCCACAACAGACGCCTTAGTAGATTAATCCACGGTCTTTGTGGAGCTAGAAATGCTACCAACATAATTTTGCATTGAGATATATAACTTGAGCAATATCTGCTGAATCAACACAGCTGGAAGATACACATATCCTATAATTCCGTCTCACAAGATTGATAGAGCATCTACTGCAAACGCTCGAAGATCCAAACATTGTTACACATACGTCTGCAACTTATTGTTGAGATGCGGCATGAAAAAGTCGATCATAAGCCGCTCTCCTTGGTAGCAAATCTGATTGAATACTCGATAGTTGAAAGTCCATTCTGGCATCAACAAGCGGCCCCCCCGTGAAGGGAGTCTGCTAATACTTTCAGACGACCCGGAATATGACGGATCGATAGGAGAACTTGATGTTCTAGTACAAACAGAAAGATTCCTTCCATTAACATGAATAACAGAATGGAATGATTGTTTCCCTAGTTCCGAAAATACACCAATACCGTCGAATTGTCGGACAGAATTAGCACATGAGCATACTGAATAACGTTTATCCAATAAAGTAGCGCAAGCCAAAATGACATCATTCTTGATATTAATGTGCTTGAATAGGAACTACGGATCCCAAAGACGCTGGTCCTTCAAATCCGTTGGGCTCAATGATACGACCCAACCTGTCTGACTGGCATCCGTCAAGACTGTAAACCTCGCATCCGGCAATTGCAGTGGAACTCTCTGAGTTGACCACTGAAAACCTGCCCAAGTCTGAAAATCTTATTCACTTGACTGACAAGAAGATGTCCGTATCGAGCGAAAAAAAAAATCTTCACCCTCCAATTCTGGATCAGAAGAAATTGGAGAGGATAAGTGCATAACTGCCCCATTGGAATAAAATCGCGGCAGCTCTGCACAAACGTATCAGTATCATGAGATCTCTCGCTGAGACCTTGTCTGAGCGATGACAATAGTGAGCATAACAACTGAATAATTTTGCTCTGGGTAATGGCAGACGAATGAAAAAGTTGTGCGTTTCGAAGCTCATGGTTGAATGACTTGGATGATACCAGATCCGACTTCTCCTCATTTACTTATGAAACCAATTGTCGGAGCAATAGAAGCAGATTCTGCACATCGTTCTGAAGCGTTAACTCATTGCCATACCTCTAAAGAATGTCGTCCAGGTAGGCCGACGTTATCGCAGACAAATGAGCTCGGAAATGAGTCCCAGGGCCCAGGGGGCTAGATTCAGACCGAAGCACATTGCTCGGAAGCACATTGCTCGGAACTGATACACGACTCCTATGATGAGGAAGCGAAGATACTTTCTGAACGCATGATGTACCATGACGTGAAAGTACGCATCTTGAGATCTATGCATGTAGCATAGTCGTACACCCGAAAACTCGCTTTAACCGATCGGATGGACTCCATCTTCAAACTTGGAGCCACGATCAGCTTGTTTATCCAGTTAAGAATAATGAGTGAATGGAACGAGCCGTCTGGTTTCTGGAACCAGAAAAGGATGGTTGTAGAAACCTGGAAATTCCTGGATTTGTACGATCTCTATCGCGATCATTCCAGAAGAGACTGGACTTCTGATGGAAGCGAGCTTTTTTCCTACTGACTTGACAGAAGCTGAGTCCATCTTGGACTCCGAGTTAACAGAGGATTTCGTTTGAGGAACAATTTAGTCCTTCCGAAGGGACGTCCGTAATCTATTCCCAATTAATTGAGAAACTTGACAGTCTTCCACTCACTAGTACACGATAGAGGTTAAAACCATTACCTCCTGGGCCTGCGAGGCTTGCGGAAGGAGAAGCCATGTCCTCCACGGCCCCACCTCGCCCTGTCAACCTATGGGGTGTCTGACCAGATGTCTCGGCCAGAATTATGGCCCCTACCTGAGTCGCTACCCTGACGGTCTCTAGAGTAAGATCTAGAGGACGCATAGGAACCTCTATAGGAACTTCCCTTGGACGTATTCGTCCCAGAAGTGCCTGTCCTACTCTTCTCTGCTGAATCCGACTATATGGAAGCGAATTTGAATAGCAGAGAGTCTAAAGCTTTCTTAGTTATCTGATCATAGACTGCGGAAAGCTTGCCGTCGAAGAAAACTCTCCGGAGACCGGAGCGACTCTGAGAGAGATTTTCACCGTACTATCCACACGCGTGGATGTAGCCAGGGCCGCATCACGTCTAACCAACTCCATATTGCCACTAAAAGGACGGAGTTTTATGTGAGGCCCTTGAAAGAACTGAGGAGGTTGTACATCCTACAATTCTTTTTCCTTTGAGACGTAATGATAACGTTCTGGTAAGGTGATCTGCGTACGATGATGTATCTAAGCTGACCCTGCTAGACGATATTGTCGTTTCCGACATCGTGGTTGGAATTGACATAGACGACAGTAAAAAACAATACTAGGTCCTGACCTGGTCGTCTAGACGCAGAGAACTCTCAGAATGCTCTGTCCTGCCGTTTCAAAATATTCCTTGAATTGATGAAAGGCAGATGTAGAGCATTTGCCGATAAGAAACCTGACCTGCCCATTTAGGTAGCAAGTTATATAAAAATAGCGTCATTCAACAGATCAAATGTCCGTGAGACATATCTGGACTATGTCGGAAACTGAGGGATGATGTCCCTAAACCGATTAAGAATTCTGTGTCCAGTGGCGCTATCAGTCTCTTATCCGGCAACGCAGCATTTTGGTCCGGAGGAACAACGTCAGATGATAATGCCGGATGCACTCTACGACAATTATGTTGTTCCGAAAAGGGAAAATACAGCTCATCCATATCCCTTTCGCCATCCTGTCGGACCACTTGTAATTCTTGGTCGTCCGTGCCTGAACCTGCAGAGGAACGTACCAACCCAGCTTCCTCGGATAATTCCTGATCCGACAGAGTTACTGTCGGTTGCTGGAATGCTGCGATAACTTGTGCTATCTGCAATAGCATGTCCGTAACAGAGGCCTGTGGAGCTGCGGTCTTACAGGATTTAGCCGCTGGAAGCTCCTTGGACGTTAACTCCTGCATACTTCTTATATGCAAACATCCGGAGTATGAAGGCCTCGTATCCTTGGCTACCGGATGGCGTGACCTGGTCGCCGTAGAATCCCTGGTCAGCGATGTTGGTTGAATATCACTGGTCACATAGCCAAGGTGCGGTCACGTGTGCTGCCATGAGGATGAGGAAGCCGAAAGAGCAGTCTCTCATGACTGTCTATATAACGGAGCGTCCCGAGCGGTGGACGTATGCTCCGACTGAGGAACGTTTTGTACCACAACATCTGGGCCCAGATGTTGTAGTACGAGAGGGACCTCTCTTGCTCGCAGCCCGGATAGACCTGGACGAGCTAGGAACCAGACTAATAGGCTTCCTCCGTACCATCATCACTGGGTGTGCACATTGTATTTTATAGTGCTCGCATCAACCAAATCTCCTTCCTGGACCGCAACGGACGAACCCGGCTGCTGAGCCATTCGATGAATGATCACTACACCGGGCGAGCTAGCGGACGCCAATGCCGTTGATCCTACTTGGGACCTCTTAGGCAATTGACGTATCTGCATGAGCACTTTTACCGCTAGCTCTTCATTTGACTGTGACGACGGAAGCACACTTAACGAAGACATCACGGTAACAATACCCTGTTCATGTTACCCTATGAGACCTGTGGAGCCGCGGTCCTACGTGAATTATCCGCTGGAAGCTCCCGGTACATTCATTCCTGCATTTATATAATATGCGAACGTCCCAACTAGAAAGGTCTCATATCCTTGGCTAGCAGATGGAGTGACCTGGTCGACGTGTATTCCTTGGTCGGCGAAGCAGGAGCACCAGGGACGTTCAATCCTGCATTTATATAATATGCAAACTCCCCTGGAAATCTGTGGTCACATAGCCAAAGTGCGGTCGTGTGTGTTGACGAGGATGAGGAAGCCAATATAACAGCCACGTCGGACTGTCATGCAATGGAGCGTCCCAAGCAGGAGGAGTGGACGTAAGCTCCGACTAAGCGAACAAACATACAACAACATCGCGGCGCAGATGTTGATGTAAGAGAGAGGGGGCCTCTCTCGCTCACGGTCCGGGTGGACCTGGACGAGCTAGCTACCGGACTGACAGGCTTCCTCCGTACTATCCTCGGATCCGTTGTTGCTGGGTGTGCGCATCTGATGTTTTCTAGTGCTCGCATCACCCAATCTGCTTCCCTGGACCGCAATGGACGAACCCGGGTGCTGAACCATTCTTTCCTGGTGAATGGTCACGACACCGGGCGGACTAGCGGGTGACAATGCTTTCGATCGAACTAGCTAACTCCCAGCAATTGTCGTAATACCTTGAGCACTTCCCGCTAGCCCTAATATTGCAACGACGGAGACACACTTATTGAAGACATCACGGAAACATCACTCTGAATTCTGTAAAAGAAACTGATAATATATAGTGACCCTACGGAGAAAGGACCGTAATGGACCCCTCACCGCTAACAAAATACCGTGACACACGTCTCCAACGTTGTCATATCAATCAACACACACAGAGCAAGAATTAATGCGACTACACTGACTATAAGAAACACAATGAACTTGTGAATTAGAGGAAGATATCCTCGCATTACAATTGAAGAATATTTTTTCAGCCTGAAAAAATATACACAGTCATATTACTTGCACTAACCCTTGAAATAAATATACATAATATATTAGAATTCATTGTAACACTTCAAAAGAAAATAATTTTCAAAAAAAAATTTTGGAAAAAATTTTCAGAAGAGCCCAAGTTCCCAATGGGAACCTTGAGCCCAAAGGATCCCAAAAAAGCCTAAGTGTGGACAAAAATTTTAAATCATTTTGAAAAATTAATGTAACACTTACGGACAATATTAATGTATCTTGCTATGAACTAAATTAAGCAGAAGACAAGTAATCACTGTCCGAAGTAACAGTTGTCAACATAAGCAAAAGTGTCAACAAACCAGAAACATGACTCCAGGCACTGAAACAAACATGGCCCGAAATCAGCTACCAATATAAACACTATCTGATGCAAAACAGAGGCTTCCAGAGAAGAAAGTGTAGAACATCAGATGGTAGATGCAGACCAAAACGCCTAAACACCCCTAGGGTGAGGACATAACACGGGTAAAAAACAGAAACTAATTCTGTTACCAAGCCAAAACTCCCAAGAAATTTTAGTAATAAACATTACAAAAAATGAGGCAAAAGCATGGGAGAATAGCTAGGGGGGAATAAAGGAAAGGGAGAGAGGAAACACTGATTAAACAATGGAACATTCATAGCAAGAATGACCACAACAAGGTCATGCCTCGAAAGTTAAAAAATTTATAGTAATTTATATATTTTTTATACTTACCAATGACCCAGACATAGCTGGTGCTAACTCTTAAAATATAGGGCCAAACACAAATTTTGCCCCCCAATCCCCAAAATTTGCATCTAAAACTAAAGAAAACATGTCCTGAAAGGCCCTCCACACTTCACCCCCACTGCGCATGCGCAGTGTCAAGGACGTTCCGAAATTGGCGCCATTAATCATTCTAATAACCAGTGCCTGGTAAGCGCTATGTACTCAGCGGGGAGGCAAGAGTTCCCAACTCCTGGGAGGGCCATCCCCGTCTGGGTCATTGGTAAGTATAAAAAATATATAAATTACTATAAATTTTTTAACATTTTTATACTGTACCAATGACCCAGACATAGCTGAGTAGTAAAAAGGCTGGAGGGCCAAGGACATAGAGCAAAATGGAATACGCTCAATAAAATAAAATAGAGTCATCCCCTGTAGGGAAAAAGAAGTAATAGGCCTTACATGTATCTTTCTTATTTATGATAAATTAGAAAGATACAACACCTTCCAAAATTGAGCTTCATACATCCATGTACTCTATTAATATCCAATATAATCCTTATACTAATAATTTTTAAAGTAAGCCAATAAATAAGTAAGTCTAGAGAATAGAGACTCTTATACTCCTAAAAGTGTCTGAGGATTGCATAATCATGTCCGTTGACATATGCAATATTCAAAAGCTATACTTTAAAAACTAAGACTTGAATGAATTTTAAAAACCTAAACTTCTCAGTAAACAACCATCCCAATAACAGCTCAGAATTACTAACTCCGGAGGAGGTATCCCCTTGTTTTCATAGTAAAACAGGTGACCCAAGGGAACACCCTCCCCCCCCCCCCCCCCTTTTTCTTGCCCTGGGTCAAATAGCCCAGAGCGAAGAGGGCAGCCGAACGGAGACACTGCCGAAACAGACAGCCTACCTAGCTATAGTAGCAACTGTTAAGTGAATGACATTCTGAGCAGTAGATAATAGACCTAACAATAGAGGCCTCCAGAAATGGACTCGATATTTCTGAGATAAAATTCATGAATGTGGATGGCTGAGCGCAATGAGCGGCCTTCAAAAATCTATAATAGCGACACTATTAATGTAAGCCCAAGAAGTAGAAGAACTCTTACTTCATGAGCCGAAATCTTAAGCACAACTGCTAAGTCAATGATATACTATAAGCAGTACCGATAGTTAATAAAATCCATTAACAAAAAAATGGAGCGTAACGTCCTTCTACTAGACATCAAAGACAGAAGAAGCTTACGCCCATAGTAATAAACAGAAATCTGTTTATAAATACATAAACTGTACCCGGAAAGAGTAAAGGCCTATGCCCATACGAAGACGGAAGGACCTTAAAATAATAGGTTCCGGATAATAGGAGCCTAACTCTTATGCAACAATCCAACCTAAGTAGTAACGGAAGTATTGATTCCGAAACTATGAAAGTGAAAATCATCCATCGATAGTGCATGAAACTCACTGACTCTACAGTAAAAGAGAAACCAACAGAATTACTGTCTAAAAGGTCAGAATTTGAAAACTACTGTTTCCAGAGGCTCAAATGATTACTTAGCTAAATAAGAACCGAAGTTAAAATCCGTATAGGAATTTAATCTAAAGATTCTAAGTCTATTTATCAAAAAGTTACTAACTGACTTAGATAAAGAGACAAAAGACTCAATTGTAAACTATCGTAGAGTGCATAGGTATGAGGTAACATAAACCTATAACCTAAATAATAACAGGCTGCAGTAGGTCTTGTGAAACAAGTATACTAAAAAATAGCAATGAGTAGTATGGAGGGATCAACAATATGAACATAATGATCCCTACACCACGACGGAAGAGCCTCCACTTTAGCCGCATAGAATAGCGAAGAAGAGGATCTCCTATAGTAAGAAATCGCGTCCAAAGCTCATCCAGTACAGTGCTTACAATGCAATACGGACCACACAACGGAATACATGAAGGTTGCGACCTTGCAGGTTGTGATAAAGATGACACGATTTACCCAGTGAAAAAGATCCTCACATAGAGGAAGATTTCACGTTAAGACCCACAGTAGACAAGAGAGAAAATTACTCATGATCTCTGTGAAGATAGAGATGCTATCAACAGAAATGTATTGTGGTTGTTTATCTTAGCAATACCTGCTAAAACAACAGCGCCGGAGGATACGCGTATCCTATCATTCCGTCCTATAGATCAATAGAGCGTTAAGAATATTAGCTCAGAGATCTGGACAAGCCAACACATACGTCTGCAATTGATTAGCAAGCTGTGTCATAAATAAATCATCATTGGGCGCTCCCATAGATAGCAAATCTGATTGAATACTTGTTTGTTGAGAGTCCATTCTGACAGCAACAAGCGACCCATAAGAGAACGGGAGTCCGATAAAACAATCAGTCGACCCGGAATATGACGGACCAAAACTGAACTTGGTGTACTATAACCAACAGACGGATTCTTTCCATTAAATTGAATAACGGAAACGAAAGAGTGCCTCCCTGGTTCCGGAGATACGCCACTACTGTCGAATTAAAGGACAGGAATTTGGGCATGCGTTTCTGAATAATGTTCATGCAATGACATAAAGCAAGCCTAAAAAACATTATTCCGCGGAAGAAAACTGATTGCTAAAAGACTGCGGAACCCAAAGACCCTGGCACTTCGAATCCGTAGGGATCAGTATTATATCCCAATCTGTTTTGACTGGCAACCGTCATAACAGCCACACTTGGGTCCGGCAACTGCGGCGGCACTCTCTGAGTCAACCACCGAATGTTTGCCCCAGTCTGAATCTCTTGTAACACTAGATAGACAAGAGAACGTGTAAATCGAGCAATTCATGGATTGCCGAAAAGTTGCCGTTGAAGAGAAGCTCCTCCGAGAACGAAGCGACTCTGAGAGAGTTCTTAACCTTACTATCCACGCGAGTGGATGTAGCTAGGGCTGTGTCACGTCTAACTAACTCCAATCAGCCACTGAAGGGCGGAGTTATACGTGAACAAACTACTGCCCTCAAAAGAAATTACATTGAGAATAATATCACGTAAATCTTTTCTTGAAGACGTAATGATAACGCCTCAGTAAGGCGGATTACGTATAATAAAGCGTCTAAGTTAAGTCTACTATACATAATGTCATTCCCAACATTTAAATTGGAAAAGACATAAACGGCGAAAAAGAATATATGCAGTTTTTAATCACACCGTCAAGACGCATATGAACTCTCGGTATGCCCTGCTCTGCCAAAATAAACTATTTGTATAAATGATAAAATGGCAGAAATGAGCAACGCGGACAAGAAACTAAACTATCATGCTTAGTAGCAGGCTTGTATATATATATATAGCGTCGAAAAATAAAACACATGTTGTAATGACAATATTGGACTGCGTCGGTAAGTCAGGGACAATGTCCCCGAACCGATCGAAAAATCCGAGTCCAATGACGCTATAAGTCTCTTATCCAAGATCGCAGCAATGAAGTCCGAAATAATAATCACTGGAAGATAATGCCAGAAGATATGAAAGGCATCTTCCGATACTACTAAAGGGAAAACTCGAAATCTTTCGAATCCCTTTCACCATCCTGTCGGACCCTATAAAGCGTTCGGTCGTCCGTACCTGATGCAACCGCGGACCGCACCGACCCAGCGCCGTCGGATAATTCCTGATTCGATCGAGAAACTATCAATTGCTGGGATGCTGCGAAACAACTGTGCTAACTCGGATAGCACGTCCGTCACTGAGGCCTGAGGAGAAGCGGTCTTACGATGCATTGCCGCTGGAAGTTCCGTGATCGTTACCCCATGCATACTACCAATATGCGAGCGAACGGAGTGTATAGGCCTCGTGTCCCTTGGCTACCGGATGGCGCGACCTATTCGCCGTGGAATCACTGAATGCCGAAACTGATCGGATACTCGAGGTCACGTAGCCAATGTGCGGTCGTGTGCCCTGCTGTGAGGATGAGGAAGCATTAAAGACAGTCTCTCGGACTGTCAATATAACGGAGCGTCCCGACCAACGGACATATGCTCCGAATGTAAAATATCTGAACCACAACATGCGGTCCCCTATGCTGTCGGGCGAGAGAGGGACCTCTCTCGCTCACAGCCCGGACGGACCTGGACCAGCCAGGAACCGGACTAACAGGCTTCCTCCGATCTGTCCTCAATCTGCCGTCACTGGGTGAGTACTAAAGTAATTAAAGTGCTCGCATCACCCAAATCTCCTTCCTAGACCGCAACGGACGAACCCGGCAGCCAAACCATTCGATGAATGTACGCTACACCGGGTGAGCTAGCGAATGTCACTCCGTAGGCGATAGACATATTCCATGAGCACTTATTGCCGCTAACTCTTCATTAACTATGACGACAGAGGCACACTTTTGAAAGACATCTCCATAACTCTTCGAACAAGAAACCAGAAATGCTTGGTTAGCAAGCATAAAATAATAATATATATAGCGTCGTTCAATAATTCAAAAGTTTGTGTGACATTATTGGACTATGTCGGAACTGAGGGACGATGTCCCTGAACCGAACCAAAAATTTCTAAGTCCACCGACGCTATCAGTTTCTTATCCGGCATCGCAGCATTCTGGTCCGACGAAAGAAGCTGTAGAAGACCAAGTCAGATGACATACACAACAGCATATGTTGTTCCGAAAGGGAAAGCTCGAAATCCTCCGAATCCCTTTCGGTATCCCGTCGGACCGGATGAAACTTTCGGACGTCCGTACCCGCTTCCGCGGAGCGTCCCGACCCAGCATCGTCGGATAAAATATATGCGACAAATTCAGTTGATGCTGGGATGCTGCGATAAACTGTGCTATTAAGGAAAGCACGTCCGTTCCCGAGGCCTGTGCAGTAGCGGTCTTACGATGCATTGCCGCCGGAAGCTCCGTGTACGTTGACTCCCGCACACTTCCTATGCGAACGTCCGGAGTCTGCAGGCCTCGTGTCCCTGGCTACCGGATGGTGTGACCTGGTCGCCGAAGAATCCTTGATCGGCGAAGCTGGTAATATATCGGCGGTCACGCAGCCAAGGTGCGGTCGTGTGCGCTGACGAGAAGAGGAAGCCTTAGCAGTCTCAGAGGACTGCCTATACAATGGAGCGTCCCGAGCGACGGACGTATGCTCCGCTTACGACACATTTTGTACCACAACATCTGGGGCCAGATGTTGTTGAACGAGAGAGGGGCCTCTCTCGCTTGCTGTCCGGATGGACCGGAACGAGCTATGAACCGGACTAAAAGGCTTCCTGCGTTCTCCCTCCGATCCGCCGTCACTGGGTGTGCATTAGGTTAGTTTATAGTGCTCGCATCACCCCAAAAATCCTTCTAGACCGCAACGGACGAACCCGGCTGCCGAACCATTCGGTGAATGGACGCTACACCGGGAGAGCTAGCGGACGTCAAAGGCCGTCGAACCTACTAGGGTCCTCTTAGGCAATTGGCGTATTTACATGAGCACTTTTCCGCTAGCCCTTCATTAATTGTGACGACGGAGGCACACTGTTGGAAGACATCACAGATACATCACCCTAATCTTGATCGTCTGAAATAGAAATTGATAAAGTAGAGTGACCCTGCGGGGAAAGGACCGGAGTGTCCAAATCCCCAACAACATACCGTGACATACGCTTCCCATATTATCATCGAAATCATACGATACAGAACAGGAGTTAATGCGAGTACACTGACCACATATAGAATGATAATAAAGTCAGAGGAAGACTTCCTCTTAAAACAATTGATCAATATCCTTTCAATGTGAAAAGAAAACAAGTCCTGGTACTCGCACTAACCCCTGGCAATCAAAATACATAATAATAATATGATCCATTGATATAGAAAAAATAATTGAAATCAAAATATTTTGAAAAAATATTTTTTCAGAACAGCCCAAGTTTCTGAAAACTAACGTTGAGCCCCAATGGATCCCAAGCCTAAGTGTGGACAAAAATTTTAAAAATATTTTAAACAATTTATTCAACACTTACGAACAATAATAATGTATCTAGTTATGATTAAAATAACATCAAGATATTATTTTTTAGAAATCCCCCCCTCACACAGAGGGCTGTTGTAAATGTAAACAATGAGTGTAAAAACACTAAAATAAGACTCCAGGCACCCAGGCCCGAAATCAGTTACCAAAAATACACCATCTGATGCAAAACAGAGACTTCCAGGGAAGAAACTGCAGAACATCAGATGGTAGATGCAGAACACAACGCCTAACCACCGCAAGGTGAAGACGTAAACATGGGGAAAGAACAGAATTCATTCTGTTATTCAGCTAAAACTCCCAAGAAAATTTAGTAATAATAATTACAAAAACTATGCCAAAAGCATGGGAGAATAGCAAGGGGGAACTTAAAGGACAGGGAGAGAGGAAAACACTTAAAAAAACAGTGTAACTAAATAATCAGAATGACAACAAAATGGCTGCTGCCTTGAAAATAGGTAACTTAACATAATTTCATTAAAAAGTTAAGTTACAGCCCTGATAATATTCTGTCACACATTCTTTTCCTCTCCTCCTTCTCTATCCTCCTTAGAATCACCATTTCACTAATATTTATGTGTCTGGCATCATTTAAACTGAGATTTATAAGCACAAAGATCAGTCAGATGTTAACTGATGAAGGGCCAAACTTAGAATGATTAATGGCGCCAATTTCGGAACGTCCTTGACACTGCGCATGCGCAGTGGGGGCGAAGTGTGGAGGGCCTTTCAGGACATGTTTTCTTTAGTTTTAGATGCAAATTTTGGGGATTGGGGAGCAAAATTTGTGTTTGGCCCTATATTTTAAGAGTTAGCACCAGCTATGTCTGGGTCATTGGTACAGTATAAAAATATAGGTAACATGAATAATTTCGTAAAATAATTATAAGTTACAGCCCTGAACATTTGTTTCCACTGTTTTTACCTCTCCACCTTCTATTTCCACCATATATCCACCATTTCTCTCATAATTATGCATCTCGCATCTTTAAAACTAAGATTTACAAGCACAAATAACAGTGAAGTGTAACTGTATTGAGGGCCAAAGAAAGAATGATAATTGCGCCAATTTCGAGACCTCCTTGACACTGCGCATGCGCAGTGGAGTAAAAGTATGGAGGACCATATAGGACATGTAATTTTCGGTTTTAGATGCAAATTTTGGGAATTGGGGGGTAAAATTTGCGTTTGGCCCTAGATATTTTAGAGTTAGCACCCGCTAAATCTGGGTCATTGGTACAGTATAAAAATATAGAAATTTTGGGCGGGACGAAAATGCTTGCCCCTCCCATAACGAAGGCATATATAGCTCCTCGTACTTCTTTTGAACAAATCTGAGTCTACACCTCAAAAGGAAGCTGCACACCAAATATCAAGTCTCTGCTACTGCTGGTTCATGAGAAGAAGATTTTTTAAGATTTAAGCATACTTTTTGGGCGTGGCCCTACAGAGGGGCGAGGCAACTTGATTTGAACAAAATCAAATTGCGATGTCATAACAAACTATTATCTCAAATATCAATTAAATTGGTTCAGTGGTTTGGGAGGAGAAGGCGCACGCAAACACCATGTTCACGGACAGTGAGTAATCACTATAGCTCTCCTGACTGAAAGTCAGGTGAGCTAAAAAAAAATGCCTGCCAACATGCAATTTTACAAATAATGGCCTGAGAAACAGATCTACTTTGTGGGGCCTATAACTAAGGACTTTAGGTTATTCTAGGAAGAAGAGACATTACTCACTTAATATAGTGCATTAAAAGTGGATTACAGCAAAAACAATCATGAAGTTGAGTTTCTGTCAGAATTGGTAAATCCTAATTTAAAAGAATTTTTTTTTACCTGTTCAGGGAATAATGCCTTCAATGTATTTACACAACTCAAAACAATTTCTTCATCAGTTTTTAACTTAAGGATTTCAACTGCTTCCCCACATATAGGAGATGTTAAAATATTTACATCTGTTTCTTTGTCCTGAAAGATATAAACATGCAGTTATAACTGTTTTATGAACCCAAAACATTTCAAACAATCACATGAATTCTATTTTTTCTGCAGGCAAATTACTGAAGAAATTTCAACATTTTTATTTTTGTTAAAAAGTTCGGTGCAATTTTCTTATTAGCAATAACAGCGTGAGATGATATGGATTATAAATTTCATAGCAGAGTAACTGTGTAAGAATTACATAAGCAATAAGCTAAATAAATGCAGTGGAACTCTGCTAAATGAACAGCCACTTTGCCAGTGAAAATTATTCAATTAAAATGAGTATTCAATTGCCAGTATTGGATGTATTGAAGCTAAATAGGTCTATAAACATGGGGAATTCAACGATTGTCAGGTTAAATTTTTAACATAAGATGTTTTATTTCATTAACTGGTTGAGTGCAAGAAGCCACTGTCACGGCTCTACTGAAAAGTGCTGAAAGCCACTTTAGTGGCTTTACATTGCATGCATTAGCTTGATCTTTGCTCAATAATTTTTTTCATATAATATTGTTTGGTTGCAAACTGAAACAAAACAATTATTTATGAACAAAATCTTGATAAACTTAGCCTACTCTTGCTGGTAGCATGGTATCTTTGAAAAAAATACCCATGTCAAATCACTTTCCAAAATAATTTAGCACTCAACTAGTTAACAGGAGTTTACTGTATATGCTATATGCAATTAAAGGGTAAAATTTGTATTAAAAGTATGGGAAATGGTTTTGTGTTTGGAAGTAATATTCAATTAAGTTATTATCCAATTAAGTGGGCTCCACTGTATCAATTACAACAGAAACCTGAAAAATTAATGGCCAAGTTGTTCAATTTTTCAAGTAAAATTTGTTTCGTTTAACCCTTTACCCAACGTAATGGCCAGCTCTATTCACAACAACAGGCCCCAGGGGGCCTGAGGGCGCTCACCTGACATGGTAGCCTAAATATCAACCCAGAGAATTGATTTCAACAAGTTGCATCTGCTCCTCCTAAGAAAAGCCTCCTACCAAATATCCAAAGATTCTGACCAGTGGATCTAAAAAAAAAGATTTTTAAAGAATATTCCTCATATTGAACTAAGTTATAATTCAGGCTCTCACAGGGAGCCCATATATGAACCCAGGGACTTGGCTTTAACAAACTTGAATCTCACCCCCTAAGGATGCTGCACACCAAATATCAAAACATTCCGACTACTGGATCTGAAGAAGAAGATTTTTAAAGAAAATTCCTCATTTTGAACTAAGTTACAATTCAAGCTCCCACAATGAGCCCAAATATGGACCTAGGGACATGGCTTGAACAAACTTGAATCTTACCCCCTAAGGATTCTGCATAAAAAAAAAATCAAAAGCATTCATCTGCTGGATCTGAAGAAGATTTTTAAAGAAAATTCGTAATTTTGAACTAAATTATCATTCGGGCTCCCACAGCGAGCCCAAATGTGAACCAAGGGACTTGGCTTGAACAAACTTGAATCTCAGCCCCCTAAGGTTACTGCATGCCAAATATCAAAACATTCCGACTGCTGAGTCTGAAGAAGATTTTTAAAGAAAAATTCCTCATATTGCCTACGTTATAATTCGGGCTCCCACAGGGAGCCCAAACATGGACCCAGGGACTTGGCTTTAACAAACTTGAATTTCTCCCCCCCCCCCCCCCCCCCCCCCAAGGATGCTACACACCACATATCAAAAATTCCGACTTTTTAAGAAAATTCCTCATTTCGAACTACCGTATTTCATCTAAATTTTCGGACGCCAAAAAATAATTAAATTTTCCAGCGTCCGAAAACTTCGAAAATGGCCAAAATACATGTGGACAGCAAATGTGAGTGGAAATTTTGAAAAAACACACTGCACCGGTTAATAAATTTATTGCGCACGAACTACCGGGGGTACCTTGGAAATGGGAAAGATAAAATAGCTGTTCAATACGGCGACTTGAATCATTAGCATAAATGAATAAAATGAACATACCAAATGAATTAAAAATTTCCGATTGCTGTGTTTTTATTTACTTTCCCAATAAATCCCTGAGAAGAAATCACGTTTGATCTAGCCTACCGGTACTTGAAAAGTTTTGATGTTTCCACGAATTATGTTGAACAGTAATTAAGCCATGTGCTTGTGTTGTTACTGTTGGATAAAAAACCTGAGCGGACTTCAGTGTTTTCAAAACGGACCAATGTAGCCATTCAAAGGGAATGAAGTGCGAACAATTTTTGAGTGGTGTGTATATTGGCTTAATTGTTTGTTCAGTTGAAACTGTTCAATATTGATGGAAAAGTGTGCCGGTAAACTTGAAAGAAATGGCATTATCTTCGTGTGGTGCTGCTAATACATAAATACAGGGCGAATACTGAAGTCAGCATTCAATCACCAGCATTTGATATCACAAGAACTCGAGATGGAAAAATTCCTAGTGAAATACCAAACCGCAGAAGAAGCCAGACCAACAGAACAACTGACACCCTACAAGCCTTCAGAAAAGAGACCAGTCGGACGTCCAACTAAAAGAAAGAGAACAGATTCTGATGAAACAGCTGCAAAACCGCAGCCAGCAAAGAAACACCACAAAGAGATTTCAACGGTTGAAACTGATGCCATTAAAGATAGCAATCACCATCCAACTGTCGCAAGGGGGCACTATAAAAATTATAATATGAAGGAGAAGAAGGAAGCAGTTGAAGTAATCAAGTTGATTGGCCTACGGCAAGCCGCTCTGAAACTGAAAATACCGAAATCGACACTCAGTGACTGGAAAAAGATAAATTTTGATGAAGAAGGAAGAGACAGATCAACAGGTCATTTATCTAAGAGTGGGAGACCTGTTACCTATGGAGACGACCTAGATGACAAAATCTCTGAATGGGTATTAATCCAACGAGATTTGCAGCTACCCGTATCAGTGGAATCATTATGCGCCTATGCCAGAGAAATGGTCAAGAATGAGAATAAAGAAAGCGATTTCAAAGCCAGTACAGGCTGGGCTGAGAAATTCATGGCTCGTCACAACTTTTCACTCCGTACCAAAACATCTTTAGCCCAAAGATTACCAAAACATTTAGAGCAGAAAATCGACAGCTTTAGAGAATTTGTCAAAGATAGAAGAGCAGAAGATGAGTTTGAAAACCAGTTTATAATTAATATGGATGAAACCCCAGTCTACTTTGACCTTATCCCCAACAAAACTGTCAACTTGATTGGAGAGAAATCAGTCAGGATCAGAAGTACAGGATCTGAAAAACGACATCTGACACTGGTTCTGGCTGTATCTGCGAGTGGCGATGTCTTCCCACCAATGGTAATTTTCAAGGGTAAAAGAGAACTCAAGTTAAAAGCACCAAAAAACTGGATAATTAAGGTTCAAGAAAAAGGTTGGATGGACGAGCATTTGATGAAAGAGTTGGTGAAGGAAATTTATTGTAAACACACCAAAAAGGAGAGATCACTATTAATAATGGACAGCTTTAGGGGCCATCTGACTGATAACGTTAAGAAAGAATTAAGAAAGAGCAATGCCGTTCCCGCAGTAATACCAGGGGGCTGCACATCTAAATTACAGCCACTCGATGTCATCATCAACAAGCCTGTGAAGGGGGATCTTAGAAGAAAATTGACCGAATTTATCCAGTCTGGGACCAAAAAAATTATCAACAAGGAAGAAGAACGTATAAAGCCTGCCTCCAAACAAGATATTGTTGATTGGATTTTATTTGCCATCAGCAATCTAGAAAAGCAAAAAGAGATGATCAGAAAATCCTTCAAGGTCTGCGGTTTAAACAACCACCTGAATGGGGCAGAGGATAAATTCATCAACCAGTCTGAATACATAGGAGAGATGCTATTTGACAACCAGGAGGAGCTGGACATTGCTTGTCAACTCTTTATTGACCCCAAGAAAATCATGTCTGTAGAGACTGCCATGTCTGAAATTTTTAATTCAGACGATGAAGATGACCTGACTGAGGCAGGTATTTTAAATGAGCGTAACTGATGTACCGGTAATATGAAATGTAACTTATTTGTTCTTGTATTGAAAATTATTGTATTCTTGTATGATCTTGTTCTGTATTCTTGGATGTATTCTTGTATATTTTTGTATGTACGTGTATATTGTAGAATTTTGTATTTCATTTTATCAGTTGTATTAGAATATATTTGTGAATTTTATTGTCGTTAGTTATTTTTGCCACCCAACTCGGACCCTGTGCCCGTCCCCTCATACTAATTAATGACATAAGTTTAGATTATTGACCCGGTGCCCACCCCCACAATGCTGTCCATGTTAACCATGAAAGTACTGCCCTCCCCCCCCCCCCCCCCCCAATGTGGAATGCAAAATGCAAAAGAAAGACCAATACGAATTATGAGTTTTATTCAGTCCCCCCCCCCCCCCCCTCCGCTGTGTGGAAACCAGTTACTATTGTTTAGAAGGACGACTTAATGACATACAAGTCTTTTGATTATTGATTTAGAAATACCCCCCCCCCCCCCCCCCCCCCCCCCCCCCTCCAATGTGCAATGCAGATGCTACAATTTATAAAAGCGAATACAAAATAATAATTTTAATGACTGGTATTTGCACCACAGTTCCCGTATTTCCTATTTTTTGTTTTTGGAAGAGTGCCCTCCCCACGAGCACTGCTGATGTCGGAGAAAAGTAATATCGAAACCCGATATGGTCTGATAGTGTTCGGGTCCATGTGTTAATTTTTTGTGAAACCCTGCAACAGCACGTGTTGACCTCATTGTCGTTTGTTCTATTTTTAATGTTGGAAAATTTTGTTGGTGTTCAGTGCACTGAATATGTTTATTCGAAGCAATAATTATCCTGTTCTGTTGCTGGTGCATGGTTTATACTGCATTATATGGATTTATTTATGGGACCCTTTCATCATTGTCATCATATAAGGTCAGTTCACCATAACATTTGTGGGGTTTTCTTTTTCCAAATCTCGAAGGAGTCGAATGAAAGCACACTTTTTGAAAACAAAAATTTGATTGGTCAGTTCGTCAGACATGTCAGTTTGATAAGGAAAACAATACTTACCTGTCAATAAATAAAGAACAAGTTTGCAAATAGTGTTGTTTTAATAATTCTATTTCGATTGTACAATATAGTGTACATACAATACATGTTTTTAACATAAAACAAACAAAGTAAGATGAAATATTCAACTGAAAAGGAAATCATTGTCATTTTGGATTTATGATTACTGGGATTTTCCCACCACATCAGTCCAGGACGATCTTTGAGTGGGTGTCCGAAAGTTAAAAAATTTATAGTAATTTATATATTTTTTATACTTACCAATGACCCAGACTTAGCTGGTGCTAACTCCAACAAAACCAGGGCCAAACACAAATTTTGCCCCCCAATCCCCAAAATTTGCATCCAAAACAAAAAGAAATCATGTCCTAAAGGACCTCCATACTACGCCTCTACTGCGCATGCGCAGTGACGCAGTCGTCCCGAAATTGGCGCCAATTATCATTCTTACTGGCAGTGCCTGGTCAGCGCTATGTACTCAGCGGGGAGGCAAGAGTTCCCAACTCCAGGGAGGGCCATCCCCGTCTGGGTCATTGGTAAGTATAAAAAATATATAAATTACTATAAATTTTTTAACATTTTTATACTGTACCAATGACCCTGACTTAGCTGAATAGTAAACAGGCTGGAGGGCCTAGGACATAGAGGAAAATCCAATAAGCTCAACTATATAGTAAAGAGGTAACCCCTTAAGGAGAAAAGGAGTATTAGGCTTTACATGTATCTTTCTTATTTAATATTAAATTAGAAAGATACACTACCCTTAATAATTGAGCACAATAACATTCATGTTCTCTATTAACATCCAGTATAACCCTTATACTAATTATTTTTAAAGCAAGCCAATAAATAAAGTAGTCCAGAGAATTGAGACTCTTTATAATCATTTAAAAGTGTCCGAGTATTGTATATTAAAGCCCGTTTGACACTTGACATATACAAATGCTTCACACCGAGCTACACTTTAAAAA
This sequence comes from Pictodentalium vernedei, assembly GCA_031216915.1. Taxonomy (NCBI): domain Eukaryota; kingdom Metazoa; phylum Mollusca; class Scaphopoda; order Dentaliida; family Dentaliidae; genus Pictodentalium; species Pictodentalium vernedei. The sequence continues at coordinate 273,980,411 of CM062293.1, forward strand.
TAAGACATGAATGAATTTAAACATTAATATTACACTTTAAAACCATCCCGGAAGCGACTCAGAAATACTGACTTGGAGGAGGCATTCCCTTGCTTTTCACTATAAAGCAGGTGACCTAAGGGAACACCTGCCCCCCCCCCCCCCCCCCCCCCCCTTCCCCTTGCCCGGGGTCAAATAGCCCAGAGCGAAGAGGGCAGCCGGACGGAGTCACTGCCGGAACAGAAAGCCTGCATAACTATAGTTGCAACTGTTTAGTGGACGACATTCTGAGCAACAGATAACGGACCTAAACAATGCAGGTCTCCAGAAATGGACTCAATATTTCTGAGATAAAAATTCGTAAATGTGGATGGCTGAGACCAATAAGCAGCCTTCATTAAATCTGTAATAGCAACACTATTAGCATAAGCCCAGGAAGTAGAAAGAGCTCTTACTTCATGAGCAGAAATCTTAAGCACAGACTGCTGAGAAGAAGATAAATCTTCATAAGCAGTAAGGATAGTTAACTGAATCCATCTAGCAATAGAATGGACTGAAATGTCCTTTCTATTAGGCATCAAAGACAGAAAGAAACGTTTCCGTCCCTTTCTGATAAACTGAGATCTCTGTTTATAGATACGTAGTGCTCTAACAGGACAGAGTAAAGGCCTACGCCCGTCTGAAGACGGAAGAGCCTTAATAACAATAGGTTCCGGATATTTATTAGGAGCCTGATTCTTAGCTAAAAAACCCACATTAGTAGTGAAGGTGATAGTGTTCCCAACACTACGATAATGAGAATCATCCACCGATAGTGCATGAAGCTCACTGACTCTTCTGGCAGAAGAGAAAGCTAAGAGAAAAGCTGTCTTATAAGATAAGAATTTGAAATCTACTGTCCCAAGAGGTTCAAATGGCTTTTCCTTCAATTTAAGGAGAACCCAAGCTAAATTCCACTTAGGAATTAATCTAAGAGTTCTGGGTCTATTTATCGAAAAGTTTCTAACCAACTTCGATAAAGAGACATTAGATCCAATTTGTAAACTATCATGATGTGCATAGGTATCAGATAACATAGATCTATAACCCTTTATAGTAACAGGCTGCAGTTTGATTTCGTCAAACAAGTATACTAGAAAGTTTGCAATGTCTGGTATAGAGGGATCAAATATATCTACAGAATGATCCCTACACCAACGACGAAAAACCTTCCACTTAGCCGCATAGTTTAGCGAAGAGGAGGTCCTCCTACAGTTAGAAATCGCATCCACTGCTCGTCCTGTAAAGTGCTTGCCATGCAAGAAGGACCGCACAACGGAAAAACATGAAGGTTGAGACCTTGCAGGTTGTGGTGGAGTTGGCGCGATTTCCCCTGCGAAAGAAGATCCTCTCGTGGAGGAAGCTTCCGCGGTAGGTCCCACAACAGACACCTGAGTAGATTTATCCACGGTCTCTGTGGCGACAGAGATGCTACCAACATAATCTTGCATTGAGATTGTTTTATCTTTAGCAATACTTGTTGAATTAACGGCGCTGGAGGATACGCATATCCTATCATTCCGTCCCAAGGGATCGACAGAGCGTCTACTGCAAATGCTCTTGGATCCGGACACGGAGACACATACGTCTGCAACTGATTGTTGAGATGTGTCGCAAATAAGTCTATCATTGGCCGTTCCCATTGGTAGCAAATCTGATTGAATACTTGTTTGTTGAGAGTCCACTCCGACGGCAACAAGCGACCCTTTCGTGAAAGGGAGTCTGCTAGCACATTCAGACGACCCGGTATGTGACGGACCGAAAGAAGAACGTGATGTTCTAACGCAAACAGAAGGATTCTTTCCGTTAGATTGAACAACGGAACTGAATGAGTGCCTCCCTGATTCCGTATATACGCCACTACTGTCGTATTGTCGGATAGGATTTGGACATGAGCATCGTGAATAATGTCCATCCAGTGACGTAACGCAAGCCAAAATGACATCATTCCCTTGATGTTTATGTGCTTGCACAGGAATTGCGGATCCCAAAGACCCTGGCATCTCGAATCCGTTGGGATTAATGATGCACCCCAACCTGTTTGACTGGCATCCGTCATAACAGTAAAACTCGGATCCGGCAACTGCAGCGGAACTCCTTGAGTTAACCACTGAATGTTTGCCCAAGTCTGAATCTCTTGTTTCACTTGATCTGACAAGAGAACGTCTACATCGAGCGAATGAATTTTCACACTCCAATTCTGAGTCAGGAAAATTTGAAGAGGACGTGTGCGTAGCCGCCCCATCGGAATGAGATCTGCGGCGGCTCCGCACAGACCTATCAGTCTCATAAATTCTCTCGCCGTGACTTTGTCTGCGTGCAGACAATAGCGAGCGTAACAACTGACTAATTTCGCTCTGGTTAACGGCAGACGAACGAGATTGTTGTGCGTCTCGAAGCTCATTCCCAGATGAGTGAATGACTTAGACGGCACCAGATCCGACTTCTCCTCGTTTACTATAAAACCGAGACGTCGGAGCAATAGAAGAAGATTCTGAACATCGTTCTGAAGCGTTAACTCGTTGCCGTACCTCTGAAGAATGTCGTCCAGGTAGGCCGACGTTACCGCAGACGAATGAGCTCGGAAGTAGATCATTACCGAGTTCATTACCCGAGTGAAAGCCCAGGGTGCTAGATTCAATCCGAAGCACATCGCCCGGAATTGATACACCACTCCTAGGACTGCGAAGCGTAGATACTTTCGGAATGTCGGATGTACCATGACGTGAAAGTACGCATCTTTGAGATCTATGCTCGTTGCATAATCGTTCACCCGAATACTCGCTCTGACCGATCGAATCGTCTCCATATAAAACTTCGGAGCGACGATCAGCTTGTTTATCCAGCTCAAATCTATGACTGGACGGAACGAGCCGTCTGGTTTCGGAACCAGAAACAGATGGCTGTAGAATCCCAGAGATTCCTGGTTTTCTACGACCTCTACCGCGTTCTTCATTAAAAGAGACTGCACCTCTGATAACAGAGCGTCTCTTTTCTGTGGATTTGACGAAAGATGAGTCCACTTTGGACTTCGAGTTAATGGAGGCTTTCGTTTGAAGGATATCTTTAGACCTTCCAAAGTCACTCCTCTCACCCAAGGGTCGTCCGTAATCGACGCCCACTCTTGTGAAAAACTCGACAACCTTCCGCCAAACGGAACGCGATAGAGGTTTAAGCCATCACCTCCTGGACCTGCGAGGCCTGCGGTAGGAGAAACCACGTCTTCCACGACCCGCACCTCGCCTCGTCGACCTCGGGGCGTCCGACCGATTGTCCCGGCCTGAAGGACGTCCCGAACGAGAGTCGCTATCCTGACGGTCTCTCGAATAAGACCAAGAGGACGCACCGGAACCTCTATAGGAACCTCTCTTGGACGCATTAGACCCAGAAGTGCCTGTCTTATTCGTGTCTGCTGTATCCGACTTTTTAGGAGCCGATCTGAACAACAGAGAATCATTAGCTTTCTTTTTAATTTTATCATAAATAGCGGAAAGCTTGCCGTCAAAGAGAAGTTCTCCTGAGACCGAAGCGACTCTAAGAGAGTTCTTCACCTTAGAATCCACTAGTGTGGATGTAGCTAGGGCTGCGTCACGTCTAACCAACTCCAGATTTGCCACTGAAAGGGCGGAGTTACACGTGGAATAAGCTACTGCCCTTGAAAGAAGTCTTAAAGAGGATTGTATATCCTGAAACTCTTCCCCTTGAAGGCGCAGTGATAACGCCTTAGTAAGGTGATCTGCGTAAGATAAGGCATCTAAATTGGCTCTGTTAGACGCAATAGCTGTTTCCAACACCGCGGTTGGAATAGAAGCTGACGACGGTAATGATAGCTCTAAGTCTTCCGCCTCGTCGTCCATACGCAGAGGAACTCTCGGTATACCCTGTCCTGCCGTATCGAATTTATTCCTTGCATTAATGAAAGGCAGGTTGAGAGTATTAGCGGACAAGAAACCTGCTTTCCCCGTCCTGGAAGCAAGTTTAAATATAGTGTCGTTCAATAATTCAAATGTTCTTGCAACATTATTGGACTGCGACGGAAACTCGGGAGCGATGTCCCTGAACCGCTCAAAAAATTCAGAGTCCAATGACGCTATAATTCTCTTGTCCGGAAGCGCAGCAGTCTGGCCCAACGGAACAACTTGAGGGAGAAAGTGCCGGATGAAGTCCACGGCAGCTTTATGTTGTTCTGAAAGGGATAGCTCCAAGTCATCCGTATCCCTTTCACCATCCGGTCGGACCTCCCGATGTTCCCGGTCGTCCGCCCCCGATGCTTCGGTGGAGCGTACCGACCCAGCGCCGTCGGATAATTCTCGATCCGACACCGTTTCTGTCGGCTGCTGGGATGCTGCGATAAGCTGTGCTATCTGCACAAGAATGTCCGACGTCGAGACCTGCGGAGGCGCAGTCTTTCGCTGCTTCGCCGAGGGCAGCTCCGCATCAGATGGCTCCCGCATACTTTTCCTATGCGAATGTCCGGAGTCCATCGGTCTCGAATCCCTGGCTGCCGGATGGTGTGACCTGGTCGCCGAAGAATCCTTCATCGGCGAAGCTGGTAAAATATCGGCGGTCACGCAGCCAAGGTGCGGTCGTGTGCGCTGACGAGAAGAGGAAGCCTTAACAGTCTCTGCGGACTGCTTATACAACGGAGCGTCCCGAGCGACGGACGTATGCTCCGCTAAAGACACATTTTGTACCACAACATCTGGTCCCAGATGTTGTTGTACGAGAGAGGGACCTCTCTCGCTCGCGGCCCGGCTGGACCTGGACGAGCTAGGAACCGGACTAAAAGGCTTCCTCCGTTCTCGCTTACTATCCGCCGTCACTGGGTGTGCATCTATTATGTTTATAGTGCTCGCATCACCCAAAATTTCCTCTTGGACCGCATCGGACGAACCCGGCTGCCGAACCATTCGGTGAATGGACGCTACACCGGGCGAGCTAGCGGACGACATTTGTCTAATCTCCATGAGCACTTCTGCCGCTAGCTCTGAATTCATTTGTGACGACGGACGCACACTTGAAGAAGATAACATGGAAACATCACCCTGTTCTGGTTCCTCTGAAATAGAAACTGAGAGAATAGAGTGACCTTGTGGAGAAAGAGCCGGCATCGCTCTTTCTCCAGAAACAACATATCGTGACCCACGTTTCCAATGTTTCTCATCCCAATGTTCACATATAAGACTGGGATTAATGCGAGAACACTGACTACAATTAATACAATGATCATGAAAGTCAGAGGAAGATTTCTTCCTATTACAATTTGAACAATGTCCCTTCATTGTGAAAGAACAACAATAAGTCCTAGTTACTCGCAAAAACCCCTGACACAAAGATACATAATAACATGATCCATTAATAAATGAAAAAACAATTGCAAAACAAAATAATTTTGAAAAAATATTTTTTCAGAGAAGCCCAAGTTGCTGAAAAGTAACGTTGAGCCCCGATGGATCCGATGGCAAAGTGTGGTCAAAAATTTTAAATTTATATAAAATAATTAATGAGACACTTTCGGATAATATAAATGTATCTTATAATGAGATAAACTACCACAAAGGCAAACAGCCCCCCTCAAAAAAGGCTGTTGCCAATGAAAACAAACAGTGTAAACACACTAGAAAACATGACTCCAGGCACTGAAAAAAAACTGGCCCGGAATCAGTCATCAATTACACTCTATCTGATGCAAAACAGAGACTCCCAGGGGAGAATCTGCAGAACATCAGATGGAAGATGCAGAACACAAACGTCATACACCCATGGGTGAAAACGTAACTATGGGGAAAATAACAGAAAACATTCTGTAACCAAGCAACTCTCCCAGGAAATTTTAGAAATGAAATTTCTCAAAAATATGCCAAAAGCATGGGAGAATTGCCAGGGGGGACTTTAGAAGGCTAAGGGAGAGGAAACACTGAATAAGCAGTGCAACAATTAGCAAGAATGACAACAAGAGGCCCATGCCTCGAAAATAGGCAACTTAACATAATTTCATCAAAAAATTTTAAGTACAGCCCTGATAATTTTTTGCCACTTCTTTTTCCTCTCCTCCTTCTATCCTCCTTAGAATCACATTTTCTCCAAAAATTACGTGTCTGGCATCCTTTAAACTGAGATTTACAAGCACAAAGATCAGTGAGATGTTGACTGATGAAGGGCCAAACAGAGAATGATAATTGGCGCCAATTTCGGGACGACTGCGTCACTGCGCATGCGCAGTAGAGGCGTAGTATGGAAGTCCTTTAGGACATGATTTCTTTTTGTTTTGGATGCAAATTTTGGGGATTGGGGGGCAAAATTTGTGTTTGGCCCTGGTTTTGTTGGAGTTAGCACCAGCTAAGTCTGGGTCATTGGTACAGTATAAAAATATTTCGAGGCTTAAAAAAAATTATTTTTCGATGAAAAAATGGTGTCCGAAAACAAAAAGTGTCCGAAAATTTAGATGAAATACGGTAAGTTACAATTCAAGCTCCCGCAGTGAGCCCAAATATGGACCTAGGGACATGGCTTGAACAAACTTGAATCTCACCTCCCTAAGGATGCTGCATACCAAATATCAAAACATTCCGACAGCTGGATCTGAAGAAGAAGATTTTTAAAGAAAATTCCTCATTTTTAACTAAGTTATCATTCAGGCTCCCCAAGTGAGCTCAAATATGGACCTAGGGACATGGCTTGAACAACCTTGCACCCTCTATTGGGCCTCTTGATACAACCTATGGGGATTTATCTTAGTTTCACACCTCTAGAGAGTACTTACGAAAAAATAGCGAATTCTTCAGCCACATAGTAGTTCCTTATAAAATGATCTGGGAATTATGTATCATGAGAGCTTGGGTTAATTTTTTTCAGTTAAATCAAATACCTACTGCCTACTTGTGCAGCATATCAAATTTTGTTAAAATCGAACTAACAGTTCTAAATAGTGAAAAACTGGGTGATGCCAATTACAGGCCAATTCCAAATATTGAACCACAAATTTCATTTGAACAAAGTTTATTCTTGCCCCCAAATTGGAACAGAATACCAAAAAACAAAGCATTACATTCACTTGTTCACAAGAAGAAGATTTTTTAAAAGTTTGGGGCAAATTTCTTCCACCCCCACTTGATAGAAGCAGAGACACTTCAAGTGAACAAAATTGAAAGGTTATCACCAACTAATATTGTGTATACAATTTGTCTGAATTAAGCCAAGTAGTGTTTGAATAAATAAGATTTTAATTGTCATATTATTGTAAACAGTCTTAATGTCCTTATGATGTCATTGTTTTTCTATTTTCAGCCCTTGCAGAACCCCCATGAGGTCATGGGCATTTTTTCCAATAATTCAATACATGTTACCTACATATGTTACAAACTGAATTCCATTCAAATCCTCCCTAGAGATTTGTATACCAGATATGAAAGGATTCTGACTGGTGGATCTGAAGCAGAAGATTTTTAAAGATTATCCCCCATATTGCACTAAGTTAAAATTCCATAGGAAGCCCAAATATTAACCAAGGGACTTGATTTGAACAATCTTGAATCCTTCCCTCATAACAGTGATGTGTGCCAAACATTAAAAGTTTCTGACTGGTGGTTCTGAAGATTTTCCCCCATATTGCCTTAAGTTAAAAATTCAGGCTCCTGTATTGAGCCTAAATATGATCCAAAGGACTTCATTTTAACAAAATTGTATCTGCACCCCCCCCCCCCCCTGCCCCCCCCCCCCCCCCTATGGATGCTGTACACCAAATATCAAAAGATTCTGATCATTGGTTCAGGAAAAAAAAAAAAAAAAAGTTTTGCAAATATGCCGAGTCAGCATTTTTTCGATGTCGCCTACAGAACACCCTGACACAACCAATGGGAATTTTTTTTAACCATTCAATTCTACTGGACCTAAGGATGCTTCATACCAAATAACAGTTCTCAGAACTGTATGGCGTGGGAAATACAGGCGTTTAAAAATATTTATATTTTTTGCTTTTGCGGTTCCCACAGGGACACAGGGAATTTCTTTTTGCATGAGGCAAGTACTTATGACCCAATAATACCACATACCAAATTTGGTTCAAATCGGTTCATCGGTTCAGAAAATAGAAATTTGGGGCGGGGCCAAAAATCTTGCCCCTCCCATTGCAAAGGCAAATATTGCTCCATGAACTTAGCTTGAACAAACTGATTCTACACCTAAAAAGGAAGCTCCATACCATATATGAAGTCATTGCTCTGTGCAAAGATTGCAATGTGAGCCAGAAACCACCAGAAAGATTCCAAAATTATAGGTACATGGACAGCCGACAGAATCATTTTTATCAAACTGAAAAATGATACTGTGTATGACGTACGAACAGGATCATAAATCAGTGAATTAAGCATGATGCTAAAATAAAGAGTATGATACTCAATTAATATTGTATGATATCCAAATAATATAGTATTATACAAAATTAATTCAGTATCATACTCAAATAATTGAGTATCATACTTAATTATTTATGCAGCATTTATGAAATCATACCAAATAATATAGCATCATACCAAGTTATTAGAGTATCATACTAAAAAAACAATTATGACCCTCCCGTACGTGAACCTGATTTCAGTATCATGCTATTTTATTTATGCTGCATTCATGAAATCATGCACAATAATATAGTATGATTCTAAATTAATTGAGTATCATACTAAAATAATTAAGTATCATACACAAATAATATAGTATGATTCTAAATTATTTGGGCATCATACTAAAATAATTAAGTATCATACACAAATAATATAGTATGATTCTAAATTAATTGAGTATCATACTAAAATAATTAAGTATCATACACAAATAATATAGTATTACTCCTGTAAACGTTAAAATGTAAGATTCCTCAAAACAGGCATGGTAGTCACTAAGGACCAACGGGTTCAGTGAAGTTAGAAAGGGTAGACCCCCTACATTGGTAAGGGGTTTATAAGGGCGAGGGTTACCTCATAGAGGAGGACTATGGTGCTCGCTAGATAATTACATTACGTATTTACCAGGCTGATTGGACCCCTTAAATTCTATGGCAATGATCCATGATAATGTGTGTTTTCCCGACTCTCCTCCTCGGTTTGCTTGGGTCAAGCTGGATATTTGAATTTTTTTTGTCTATTTCCAGGTATTCTATTCGATTTCAAGCTCTCGAGGCGGTTGGGGGAATGCGATGGTGTGAGCCCCCCCCCCCCCTCCCCCCCATCTCCGTATTTGGTTCCATTATGGGCCCTGAGGTCGGGTGGGGCATGTGGTTGTCTTCGCCTCCTTCCATGTTTGGTTCGATTCCAGGCTCTAGGGTCGGTGTGGGGCATGTCGGGATCTTCACCCCCTGCCATGGAAGGGGTGGGGTGGGCATCATTGGGTGCCCTGCGCCGGGCTTGGAATCGAACTGAACACGGAAATCGTATTCCGAATAGTAACGGGAGAATGAGAATTTGACCTTGCCTTTTCAGACCCCCCAATCTCAATTCGAACATTGAAAAGCATGTGAAGGCATAGATGGGTGTTCCCCAATGATAGAACACAACAAGCTCACTCTGACCAGGTTACGTACTTTGCCCCTTCTGAATGCTTTATGCTCCCTATGCATCTGTTGAAATCTGCTACAAGGACTTGGAATCTGTTCAAATTACTAGCCCTCTGTTTTTTTATCCAATGTAATGGCCAAAATCTGTCAGCGCCACTCATAAAAGTTACCATTCAATTTTCATTATTTTTTTAGCTTCTATCTCAGTGGCTTAACTTGTGACCCCTCACTGGAACGAGGGTCCAACAGGGGTCATGGGTCGTATTTATGACGCAAAAAAATGAAGAAAATGTATTTGTTCACGAAATTTATTTGTAATTGTCGTCTTTCCTACGTACTTTGCCCTATTACAATGCTTAATGCACCACATGCATTTTTCGAAATCTGCTACAAGGACCTGGAATCTGTTCCAAGTACTAACCATGTGTTTTCTACTCAATGTAACGGTCAAAGTGCCATTCACAAAAGCTAGGATTCAATTTTCATTATTTTTTTCCATTTCTGTCCCAGGGGCGCAGCTTGTGATACTTCACTGGAACGGGGGTCATGTGCTGTGTTTTTGAGGCAGAAAATGAGAAAAATATTTTGTTCCAGTACTGATGGACCCTCACTGGAACGATGGTCCATCGGGGGTAATGTGCTGTGTTTTTGAAGCAAAAAATGAGAAAAAGATTTTGTTCGAGTACTGTAATTGTAAGTGTCGTCTGCGCTTCGGGTTAGGTAAAAGATTAACTATACAGAGGCTCCCTGTCCGCTTCTAAAAACTGACCATTCAGCGATACCAATTTTTTTTAGTCTCAGTTCTCAGTTGCAATTCTCCACAAGAATTTAAAGTTTATCTTTTAAGTTCCAAAGTGAAGGACTTTTATTGTTCTTACAATTTTTTGTCATTATTATTGATTTGTGCCATAGGTACACATTAAGTAACAAGAGTCGACAACCACTTCCCATGTCTCTGTTTGCTCAGAAACAAGGGAGACTCAGCGAGAACATATGACCTAGCAGTATAAGAGAAACAGACCTCCCCTTTGCTGATCTTGAATTCGGCCTCGTACAATGGATTATCCCCTATGTTATCGCTGAATATCTGAATCGAAGATCTGCAATTTTGCTCATTTTAATAAACATACAGAGGGAATCCAATGCGAAGGGCCATATTAATCTTAGATTCTGAATTACCATAATATCATTATTTTGTAAGCACCAAGTAAGAACGTAAAAGCCAATATAATACTAGAAGCTCAGCGAGGGTACATGACTTTGCCCCACTGGAGTTTGCTCCAAAAGCTCATTCCAGTGGTGTTCAAGTCATGTACTTTTATTATTGTTGACTGGTTGAGTGCTGGAGGCTGCTATCGGGGCTTTTAAAAATAAGGGTACCAGCGCAGAGCCCCCTTTTCTTTCTTTGTGCATGTTCCATATGCATTCCAACGCACATAATATTTTATCTTATATAAAGTTGTTTTATTACAGATTGCTGGAGAGTGCTGGTGGGCACTCTCCAATAGTTTGTAATGGGGCAATTTTTTTTTTATAACAAGTTCAGAAAATGCAATCGCCCCAATGGTGATGACGGCAGAGGGGGAGTCGGCCTTTTTCTTAAACAGCATATTAAATTCAAAATCCGAGATGATCTATCGGTCTTTATCCCCCACATCATAGAATCTTTGTTCATTGAGATTCATATTAATAAGACTCGAGGAGTTGTCAGGGTGATATACAGACCAAATACACCACCAAAAGCAGATATTGATCTTTTCTTGACCAAATTGAACGAAATAACTGACAAATGAAACAAAGAAAATATATGTTCCTATATCATGGGGGACATCAATATTGCCTTACTTAAATATGACTCCCATCTCAAAACAGAAAACTATGCCAACCTAATGTTTAGTCAAGGATTTTTACCCGTATTATCAAAACCTACACTACTAACTTCTCATTCAGCTACCCTTATTGACCACATATTTACTAATAATATTTTATCTAGCTCTCTATCCGCAAGGCTCCCTCCCTGACCGACTCCATAATTCCACTAAGGGTGGAGAAGGACGTGAAGAACAAATACTTCCCCTGATAAAGAAGCTCCTCTCGTGGAGGAAGCTTCCGGGGAACGTCCCATAACAGACACCTGAGAAGATTGATCCAAGGTTTCTGTGATGACAGAGGTGCTACTATCAGGATTTCACAACGACACTGTTTGATCTTAACAGAATCTGCTGAATAAACGGAGTTGGAGGATACGCATATCCTATCATTCCGTCTCATGAGATCAACAAAGCGTCTACTGCAGATGCTCGATGAACTGGGCATGGCGACACGAACGTCAGTAACTGATTGCTCCGGTGTGTTGCAAACAGAATTATCATGGGACGATCCCACTGGTAGCAAATCTGCCTGAATATTCGCTTGTTGAGAGTCCACTCCGATGGCAACAGGCGACCTTTCTGAGAGAGCGAGTCTGCTAGTACATTCAGATGACCCTGTATATTAATTCGCATAATGGAACTGAATGAGTGCCACTTTGGTTCCTGATGTGAGCTACTACTGTTGAATTGTCCGACAAAATCTGAACATGGACGTTCGCTATTATGTACATCCAGTGTTGAAGAGCTAGCCATACTGACATCATCTCTTTTATGTATATGTGCTTCTCTAGGAACCGAGGGTCCCAAAGACCCTGACACTTCAAGTTTGCGGGACCTAGGGTCGCTCCCCAACCTGTCTGACTCGCATCCATCATAATCGTGAAAGCCGAATCCGGCAGTTGCAGTGGAACTCGCTGAGTTAACCACTGATGATCTGCCCAACTCTGGACCCATAGTTACACCAGGTCTGTTAAAACAATACTGGTTTCGAGCGAATGCATCTTCACACTCCAGTTCTGAATCAAGAATATCGGGGCGTGGTGGTGGTGGTGGGGGGGGGGGGGGAGAGTGGGGGGGGGGGGGGGAGGGGATGCGTGCGTAGCCGCAGTCGCTCCGCACAACCCCATCAGTTGCATGAATTCCTTCGCTGTTAATGCGTCTGAGTGTAGACAAAAGCGAGCATAACAACTGACTAATTTCGCTCTGGGTAACGGCAGACGAACCAGATTGTTGTGAGTCTCGAAGCTCATCCCCAAGTGAGTGAACGACTTGGACGGAGCTAGATCCGACTTTTTCTTGTTTACGATGAAACTGAGACATCGGAGTAATAGAAGCAGACTCTGAACATCGATCTGAAGAATAATTCTATTGCCGTATCTCTGCAGAATGTCGTCCAAGTAAGTCGACGTTACCGCAGACGAATGAGCTCGGAGGTATGACATTACTGAGTTCATTATTCGAGTGAATGCCCAGGGAGCCAGGTTCAGATCAAAGCACATTGTTCTGAACTGATAGACCTTCCCTTGTACGGCAAACCGAAGGTATTTTCTGAATGCCGGAAGTACCAGGACATGAAAGTACGCATCCTTTAGATCTATGCTTGCTGCAGAGTCGTTCACTCGCATGCTCGCTCTTACCGACCAAATGGTCTCCATATAGAATTTTGGAGCCACGATAAGCTTGTTTATCCAGCTCAAGTCTATTACCGATCCGAACGAGCCATCTGGCTTCGGTGCGAGGAACAGGTGACAGTAAAAACCCCGAGAATCTTAATTCTCGACGACCTCTATTGCTTCCTTTCATAAGAGAGCCTGAATCTCTGCTCGGAGAGACTCTCTTTTGAAAGGATCCGACGGAAGATTTGTCCAACACGGACATCTTGTTAGTGGGGGTTCCGCTTGGAATGATAGCTGAGACTACACTTCTCACCCACTGATCTTCCGTGACTGCTACCCAGTTTCATGTGAATTTGATACCCTTCCACCAACTGGCAAGCAATAGAGGTCTTGAACATCACCTGTATGACCTGCAAGGCTTACGGGAGGAGAAACTACGACCTCCCCATGAAGAACCTCGTCCCATCGGCCTAAGGGTGTCTGACCAATAGTCCCGATCAGACTACGCCCCTTTCCCGAGTCGCTATATTGACGACCTCCAGAGTAATTGTAAGAGGGTTTCTTGTACCCTTGTGAGAAGTTCCCCTTTGACTTTTAGATCTGGAACATCCTCCTTTACTCTTGTCAGCTGAAGCGGGTTGTTGAGACGCCGACTTCAATTGCATAGCACTTGGAACGCTTTCTTAGCAGTCTGATCATAGACTAATGAAAGCTTGTCGTCAAAAATAGTATGTCTGGAGACCGGAGCGACCCAGAGAGAGCTTTTCACCTTGTCATCTATAAGTGATGACGATGCAAGGGCAGCATCACGTCTGATTAACTCCAGATTAGCCACTGTTATGGCCGAGTTATACGTGGTATACAAATTGCCCTGGAAAGAACTCTAAGAGAGGTACAAACATACTCAAATTAAATCCCATTGAGATGTTGTGCCCGTTTTAATTATGTCTGAGCAAATAGGGAATGATGCAGGCAAGGATACATCTAGATCCCCAGCCTGCTCATCCAAACGCAGAGGAGTTCTCTGAACATCTTCTCCAACCGTTTAAAATGAACATGGTCCAAGAAACGGTATGTTTATGGAAGATGTAGTTAAAAAAACGCCTTTTTTCCTCGCACTCGAGAGGTGAATACGGCGTTGTCTACATGGCCGAAGGCCTACGACACCTGCCTAGACTGAACCGGAAAAGAAAGAACTTCTTCCTTTGTCCGTATAAAGCCTGCGTCCAACGACACCAGTGGTTTCTCTCTTGTTGTCGCAGCATTCTGATTCGTCGGAACAAATTCAGGGTAGTAGATGGATGAAATCCATCGCAACCATGTGATGTTCCGAAAAGGAAGGGTAATCCTCTTCCTTATCCCTTTCACCATCCGAGAGAATCAGTTGCGAATCTCGGTCCATTGCATCTGCGTGAAAACAACTGGACAGGCCCACCACCATCCGACAGCTCAGGTTCTGAGTCTGTGGGAGGCTGCACCTGCTGGGATGCTGCGATCAGCTGCGCAATCTGCGACAGCAAGTCCGTCATCGAGGCCTGAGGAGCAGCGGTCTTCTGTTTCTTAGCCGCTTGCTGCTCCTGGGACGGTGTGTCTGAGATCTCTTCTCTGAACATCCCGATGATCGAGGCCTCGTCTTCCTAGCTACTGGATGGTCTGACTTCACAGGCGAAGAATGGTCCCTTCTTCATGCAGCAGGCTGGATATCCGAAGTCGGGTAGCTTGGATGTGGTCGTGTGTGCTTTAATAACGTAGCGAAGGAAGCCGTGACTGAAGCCGACCATGGCTGCAGACTAGACGGAGCGTCCTGAGCGGTGGGCAGACGTATGCTCCGTCTCGTGCAAGTTTCCAACCAGAAAACATCATCTCGGCTTGTGAAATGTAGCGGAGGAAGCCGACCCCGGCTGCAGACTAAACAGAGCATCCCGAGTGAAGGGAGGACATATGCTCCGGCTCGTGCAAGTTTCTCATAACAACATCTGGCCCCAAATGTTGTTAGGTTAGAGAGGTGCCTCTCCCACTTGCAGTCTATTAGACATCGCCGAGTACAAGAAACTTGCTGACTTCCTCCCTATTTCCGTCGGTGCTGGGTGAGCTTATTTATAAATATATACCACTTAATTAAAAGTCCTTTCTGTTCAGGTCAAACGGTTGTGTTTTTAGTGTGAAGATCCAATGTACTTCCCTAATTCGGCGCTGGTCTGTATTTTTCGGAGATTCCGGGTCGGAGTATAGTACCTGTATAATACGGTAGCGAATGTCGGAAAATGAAAGGTATTGGCCATTGAAGTGAATGGCAATGGGTATGTCTCGCGTGTGTATGATGTCCGCCTGGTGTAATGTGGGTTGAAGTCCAGTAGGTGATAGGTTGGAGGATGCACATTATTCGAGGAATGAGGCTTGGTGTTCAAGTTTTAATTGTTTGGTACACAGGTTTCTAATAGTTCTGTGAATAGCCTTATTGTTATCACTAGTGAGGGTGACTGGAGCCGTGGAGGTGGCAGGAGCTGTGCGTAGTCTCTTCACATTCGGCTCATCTGTGTCCGACATTCAGACAGTAGTATTACTGATACTAGAGTTTAAGCTCAAGGTGCTGATAGAACTAGATGCGGTGGCCATAGATTGACAAGCCGTAACTATTGCGACAGGCCTAAATATATATAGACAATGAAACAACTCAATAGAGTTCAAGGGGACCTGTGCGTAGGAATCCCATAAATAAGTCTGATTGGTACGCCTTCTAATAGTTCTGCGAATAGCCTTATTGTTATCACTATTGAGGGTGACTGGAGCCGTGGAGGTGGCATGAGCTGTGTGTAGTCTCTTCGCCCACACTAACACCCCATGCTTTTGCCAAACACGTCATCACTCTGCATCCGCCACACTGAGCTGAGATAGTATATAAGGCTGAGCCACAAGTAGTTACCTTTGCCTCTGACGAGTTCTCCAATCAGAACGAAACCGGTTAGGCGTACCAACCAGACTTATTTACGGGATTCCTACGCACAGGTGCCCTTGAACTCTATTGTTTCATTGAGCTTATTTATATTTACTCACTCTACCCACATCTACACTTCCTTCGACCGCAATGGATGGAGTAACCGCTTCAAGGTCGTGTTAGCTACTTGCAAGATATTAAAACCCTTAACAAAAGACCCTAACTCTGCCAGTCATGAGCACTACAGCTAGCTCTATATGCTCAATGGAGCATGACGACGGTAGCACACTTGGATGGGTGTCAGAATATCATCACCATGTTCATGCTCCTCTGAAACAGAAACTGACAAAATGAATTATACCGCGGTGAGAGGCCTGGCCTCAGAACCTCACCGCCAACAATGTACCGTGACACCCAACTCCAACATAAGTCATCCCAGTGAACACAAGAATAACAAGAGTTCACAGGAGTGCATCGACTAAAGTCGATATCAGTCCTCCGAACTCCACAAAAAAATATATAATTAAGATGCATGAATAATAGCAATCAAAATTAAATTCAAAATATTTTTGGAAATTTAAAAAAAAAAAAATGTTTAAGTTCCCAAAGGGAACATTAAGAGCCAAAAGGCATCCCGATAGAGCCTAAGGGTGGACAAAATCCAAATATTTTGAGCTACACTACCAGAATAATAATCCATTTATCCTACAGTAATTCTACAGTAATAGAACATAAAATACTACCTATATATGAGGACGTTGTCAATGTAAACAACGTCAATGAAAAAACTGGAAACAAGACATCAGGCACACAAAAAGGCCCAAAGTCAGAAACCAATTTAAATGCTACCAGATGCAAAGCTAGATCTTCATATGAATAAAAAATGATACATCGGATAGAAGATGCAAGACTAAATGACCTAACACCCCTAGGGTGAGGACGTAACCATGGGGAAAACAGAAAAATATTCTGTAATACATGTTAAACTCACAAAAAATTTAATAAAAAATTTCAATAAAAAATAGCCAAAAAGCTTAAAAGTTTAACAGGAAGGGTTCATGGAAGGATAGGAAAGGAATACTTAACAAACAGTGGAATAATCATTATCAAAAATGATGACGTCAGGCATATGTCCCAAAATTGGGAAACATGAAATAATTTTATAAATATTATAAAGTTACAGCCCTGAATGTCTAAAACCACCGTTGAACACTTCCATCATCCAATAAAAGCCTTGGATCCACCAATTCTTGCACTGATTTGTGTCTGGCATCCTCAAAAATGGAGATTTTAAAGCACAGATGTCAGTTCATTGTTGCTGACTTTAGGGCCAAACAAAGAATGATGTTGGTGCCAATTCCGGTCACTTCCTGATGGCTGCGCATGCACGGAGAGTAAAAGTATGGAGGACCAGATAGGACTTTTAATTTTCGGTTTTGCAAGCAAATTTTGGGGATTGGGGGGTGGGTTCAAAATTTGTGTTTGGCCCTTGATAACTTTGAGTTTGCACTAGCTAGTTTGGGCCAGTGGGTTATAGTATAAAAATATAGAAATTTTGGGTGGGGCCAAAAACTTTTGCCCCTCCCATTGCAAAGGCAAATATTGATCCACAAACTTCATTTGAACAAACTTGATTCTACACCTCAAAAGGAAGCTCCATACCAAATATCAAGTCATTGTACCCACAGGTTCATGAGAAGATTTTTTAAGAATTTTGGTGGATTTTCCCCCATCCTCTCCCTATGAGGCTGGGAAAGTTCATTTGAAAAAAAAATGTGATGTCAGAACAAGCAATCCCCTCAAATATAGCTAAAATTGGTTCAGCAGTTTAGGAGGGCAAGTGCAAACACCATGTCCACGGATGACAGGTGACAGACGACGGACGACGAGTGATCACTATTGTTCATCCTGACTTTCAGTCAGGTGAGCTAAAAATTGGTTTAGCTGCAAACACCATGTTCATGGACGATGGATGGTGAGTGATCACTATATCTCATCCTGACTTTCAGTCAGGTGATCTACAATTTACAAAAGAATTTGGAGCATTCCCCCCCTCCCCCCTCCCTCACTATAGGGCTGGGCATGTTGAATTGAACAAAAAGGCAGGGACCATCACTCACATATAAACATAATGTTGACGGACACTGGGCAGAGATCGATTAGATAAGCTCAGCTTGACTACATCAAGGTGAGCTAAAAACAAATCCCAAGGTGCATGGAGGGGGTGGGGTGGGTGCATAGTGCCATTACCTTTCTCCACCCCACTCACCTTGGCAGCCAAACAACTGCTTTTTAAAAATGATTATTAACATGTAGGGAGGGCAACATACAAGGTTTTATCACCTTGGATGGGAGGTGGATATGTAGGGAGAAAGATAAGCTGTTTTTTTCCAGAACCTATACATATAATCAGTTGATGAGGGGGTCATTTAAATTTTTTCTGAGAACCACAGGTCTATAAGATGGGATGGAGTGACTATCGCTGGAGGGTGGACAGGGAATTCAACTGTTTTCAGAAACGAAAAGTTAAAAAATTTATAGTAATTTATATATTTTTTATACTTACCAATGACCCAGACTTAGCTGGTGCTAACTCTAACAAAACCAGGGCCAAACACAAATTTTGCCCCCCAATCCCCAAAATTTGCATCCAAAACAAAAAGAAATCATGTCCTAAAGGACCTCCATACTACGCCTCTACTGCGCATGCGCAGTGACGCAGACGTCCCGAAATTGGCGCCAATTATCATTCTTACTGGCAGTGCCTGGTCAGCGCTATGTACTCAGCGGGGAGGCAAGAGTTCCCAACTCCAGGGAGGGCCATCCCCGTCTGGGTCATTGGTAAGTATAAAAAATATATAAATTACTATAAATTTTTTAACATTTTTATACTGTACCAATGACCCAGACTTAGCTGAATAGTAAACAGGCTGGAGGGCCTAGGACATAGAGGAAAATCCAATAAGCTCAACTATATAGTAAAGAGGTAACCCCTTAAGGAGAAAAGGAGTATTAGGCTTTACATGTATCTTTCTTATTTAATATTAAATTAGAAAGATACACTACCCTTAATAATTGAGCACAATAACATTCATGTTCTCTATTAACATCCAGTATAACCCGTATACTAATTATTTTTAAAGCAAGCCAATAAATAAAGTAGTCCAGAGAATTGAGACTCTTTATAGTCATTTAAAAGTGTCCGAGTATTGTATATTAAAGCCCGTTTGACACTTGACATATACAAATGCTTCACACCGAGCTACACTTTAAAAATAAGACATGAATAAATTTAAACATTAATATTACACTTTAAAACCATCCCGGAAGCGACTCAGAAATACTGACTTGGAGGAGGCATTCCCTTGCTTTTCACTATAAAGCAGGTGACCTAAGGGAACCCCCGCCCCCCCCCTTCCCCTTGCCCTGGGTCAAATAGCTTAGAGCGAAGAGGGCAACCGGACGGAGTCACTGCCGGAACAGAAAGCCTGCATAACTATAGTTGCAACTGTTTAGTGGACGACATTCTGAGCAACAGATAACGGACCTAAACAATGCAGGTCTCCAGAAATGGACTCAATATTTCTGAGATAAAAATTCGTAAATGTGGATGGCTGAGACCAATAAGCAGCCTTCATTAAATCTGTAATAGCAACACTATTAGCATAAGCCCAGGAAGTAGAAAGAGCTCTTACTTCATGAGCAGAAATCTTAAGCACAGACTGCTGAGAAGAAGATAAATCTTCATAAGCAGTACGGATAGTTAACTGAATCCATCTAGCAATAGAATGGACTGAAATGTCCTTTCTATTAGGCATCAAAGAGAGAAAGAAACGTTTCCGTCCCTTTCTGATAAACTGAGATCTCTGTTTATAGATACGTAACGCTCTAACAGGACAGAGTAAAGGCCTACGCCCGTCTGAAGACGGAAGAGCCTTAATAACAATAGGTTCCGGATATTTATTAGGAGCCTGATTCTTAGCTAAAAAACCCGCATTAGTAGTGAAGGTGATAGTGTTCCCAACACTACGATAATGAGAATCATCCACCGATAGTGCATGAAGCTCACTGACTCTTCTGGCAGAAGAGAAAGCTAAGAGAAAAGCTGTCTTATAAGATAAGAATTTGAAATCTACTGTCCCAAGAGGTTCAAATGGCTTTTCCTTCAATTTAAGGAGAACCCAAGCTAAATTCCACTTAGGAATTAATCTAAGAGTTCTGGGTCTATTTATCGAAAAGTTTCTAACCAACTTCGATAAAGAGACATTAGATCCAATTTGTAAACTATCATGATGTGCATAGGTATCAGATAACATAGATCTATAACCCTTTATAGTAACAGGCTGCAGTTTGATTTCGTCAAACAAGTATACTAGAAAGTTTGCAATGTCTGGTATAGAGGGATCGAATATATCTACAGAATGATCCCTACACCAACGACGAAAAACCTTCCACTTAGCCGCATAGTTTAGCGAAGAGGAGGTCCTCCTACAGTTAGAAATCGCGTCCACTGCTCGTCCTGTAAAGTGCTTGCCATGCAAGAAGGACCGCACAACGGAAAAACGTGAAGGTTGAGACCTTGCGGGTTGTGATGGAGTTGGCGCGATTTCCCCTGCGAAAGAAGATCCTCCCGTGGAGGAAGCTTCCGCGGTAGGTCCCACAACAGACACCTGAGTAGATTTATCCACGGTCTCTGTGGCGACAGAGATGCTACCAACAGAATCTTGCATTGAGATTGTTTTATCTTTAGCAATACTTGTTGAATTAACGGCGCTGGAGGATACGCATATCCTATCATTCCGTCCCAAGGGATCGACAGAGCGTCTACTGCAAAAGCTCTTGGATCCGGACACGGAGACACATACGTCTGCAACTGATTGTTGAGATGTGTCGCAAATAAGTCTATCATTGGCCGTTCCCATTGGTAGCAAATCTGATTGAATACTTGTTTGTTGAGAGTCCACTCCGACGGCAACAAGCGACCCTTTCGTGAAAGGGAGTCTGCTAGCACATTCAGACGACCCGGTATGTGACGGACCGAAAGAAGAACGTGATGTTCTTACGCAAACAGAAGGATTCTTTCCGTTAGATTGAACAACGGAACTGAATGAGTGCCTCCCTGATTCCGTATATACGCCACTACTGTCGTATTGTCGGATAGGATTTGGACATGAGCATCGTGAATAATGTCCATCCAGTGACGTAACGCAAGCCAAATTGACATCATTTCCTTGATGTTTATGTGCTTGCACAGGAATTGCGGATCCCAAAGACCCTGGCATCTCGAATCCGTTGGGATTAATGATGCACCCCAACCTGTTTGACTGGCATCCGTCATAACGGTAAAACTCGGATCCGGCAACTGCAGCAGAACTCCTTGAGTTAACCACTGAATGTTTGCCCAAGTCTGTATCTCTTGTTTCACTTGATCTGACAAGAGAACCTCTACATCGAGCGAATGAATTTTCACACTCCAATTCTGAGTCAGGAAAATTTGAAGAGGACGTGTGCGTAACCGCCCCATCGGAATGAGATCCGCGGCGGCTCCGCACAGACCTATCAGTCTCATAAATTCTCTCGCCGTGACTTTGTCTGCGTGCAGACAATAGCGAGCGTAATAACTGACTAATTTCGCTCTGGTTAACGGCAAACGAACGAGATTGTTGTGCGTCTCGAAGCTCATTCCCAGATGAGTGAATGACTTGGACGGCACCAGATCCGACTTCTCCTCATTTACTATAAAACCGAGACGTCGGAGCAATAGAAGAAGATTCTGAACATCGTTCTGAAGCGTTAACTCGTTGCCGTACCTCTGAAGAATGTCGTCCAGGTAGGCCGACGTTACCGCAGACGAATGAGCTCGGAAGTAGATCATTACCGAGTTCATTACCCGAGTGAAAGCCCAGGGTGCTAGATTCAATCCGAAGCACATCGCCCGGAATTGATACACCACTCCTAGGACTGCGAAGCGTAGATACTTTCGGAATGTCGGATGTACCATGGCGTGAAAGTACGCATCTTTGAGATCTATGCTCGTTGCATAATCGTTCACCCGAATACTCGCTCTGACCGATCGAATCGTCTCCATATAAAACTTCAGAGCGACGATCAGCTTGTTTATCCAGCTCAAATCTATGACTGGACGGAACGAGCCGTCTGGTTTTGGAACCAGAAACAGATGGCTGTAGAATCCCGGAGATTCATGGTTTTCTACGACCTCTACCGCGTTCTTCATTAAAAGAGACTGCACCTCTGATAACAGAGCGTCTCTTTTCTGTGGATTTGACGGAAGATGAGTCCACTTTGGACTTCGAGTTAATGGAGGCTTTCGTTTGAAGGATATCTTTAGACCTTCCAAAGTCACTCCTCTCACCCAAGGGTCGTCCGTAATCGACGCCCATTCTTGTGAAAAGCTCGACAACCTTCCGCCAACCGGTACGCGATAGAGGTTTAAGCCATCACCTCCTGGACATGCGAGGCCTGCGGTAGGAGAAACCACGTCTTCCACGACCCGCACCTCGCCTCGTCGACCTCGGGGCGTCCGACCGATTGTCCCGGCCTGAAGGACGTCCCGAACGAGAGTCGCTATCCTGACGGTCTCTCGAATAAGACCAAGAGGACGCACCGGAACCTCTATAGGAACCTCTCTTGGGCGCATTAGACCCAGAAGTGCCTGTCTTATTCGTGTCTGCTGTATCCGACTTCTTAGGAGCAGATCTGAACAACAGAGAATCATTAGCTTTCTTTTTAATTTTATCATAAATAGCGGAAAGCTTGCCGTCAAAGAGAAGTTCTCCTGAGACCGAAGCGACTCTAAGAGAGTTCTTCACCTTAGAATCCACTAGTGTGGATGTAGCTAGGGCTGCGTCACGTCTAACCAACTCCAGATTTGCCACTGAAAGGGCGGAGTTACACGTGGAATAAGCTACTGCCCTTGAAAGAAGTCTTAAAGAGGATTGTATATCCTGAAACTCTTTCCCCTGAAGGCGCAGTGATAACGCCTTAGTAAGGTGATCTGCGTAAGATAATGCATCTAAATTGGCTCTGTTAGACGCAATAGCTGTTTCCAACACAGCGGTTGGAATAGAAGCTGACGACGGTAATGATAGCTCTAAGTCTTCCGCCTTGTCGTCCATACGCAGAGGAACTCTCGGTATACCCTGTCCTGCCGTATCGAATTTATTCCTTGCATTAATGAAAGGCAGGTTGAGAGTATTAGCGGACAAGAAACCTGCTTTCCCCGTCCTGGAAGCAAGTTTAAATATAGCGTCGTTCAATAATTCAAATGTTCTTGCAACATTATTGGACTGCGACGGAAACTCGGGAGCGATGTCCCTGAACCGCTCAAAAAATTCAGAGTCCAATGACGCTATAATTCTCTTGTCCGGAAGCGCAGCAGTCTGGCCCGACGGAACAACTTGAGGGAGAAAGTGCCGGATGAAGTCGACGGCAGCTTTATGTTGTTCCGAAAGGGATAGCTCCAAGTCATCCGTATCCCTTTCACCATCCGGTCGGACCTCATGATGTTCCCGGTCGTCCGCCCCCGATGCTTCGGCGGAGCGTACCGACCCAGCGCCGTCGGATAATTCACGATCCGACACCGTTTCTGTCGGCTGCTGGGATGCTGCGATAAGCTGTGCTATCTGCACAAGAATGTCCGGCGTCGAGACCTGCGGAGGCGCAGTCTTTCGCTGCTTCGCCGAGGGCAGCTCCGCATCAGATGGCTCCCGCATACTTTTCCTATGCGAACGTCCAGAGTCCATCGGTCTCGAATCCCTGGCTGCCGGATGGTGTGACCTGGTCGCCGAAGAATCCTTCATCGGCGAAGCTGGTAATATATCGGCGGTCACGCAGCCAAGGTGCGGTCGTGTGCGCTGACGAGAAGAGGAAGCCTTAACAGTCTCTGCGGACTGCTTATACAACGGAGCGTCCCGAGCGACGGACGTATGCTCCGCTAAAGACACATTTTGTACCACAACATCTGTTCCCAGATGTTGTTGTACGAGAGAGGGGCCTCTCTCGCTCGCGGCCCGGCTGGACCTGGACGAGCTAGGAACCGGACTCAAAGGCTTCCTCCGTTCTCGCTTACTATCCGCCGTCACTGGGTGTGCATCTATTATGTTTATAGTGCTCGCATCACCCAAAATGTCCTCTTGGACCGCATCGGACGAACCCGGCTGCCGAACCATTCGGTGAATGGACGCTACACCGGCGAGCTAGCGGACGACATTTGTCTAATCTCCATGAGCACTTTTGCCGCTAGCTCTGAATTCATTTGTGACGACGGACGCACACTTGAAGAAGATAACATGGAAACATCACCCTGTTCTGGTTCCTCTGAAATAGAAACTGAGAGAGTAGAGTGACCTTGCGGAGAAAGAGCCGGAATCGCTCTTTCTCCAGAAACAACATATCGTGACACACGTTTCCAATGTTTCTCATCCCAATATTCACATATAGGACAGGGATTAATGCGAGAACACTGACTACAATTAATACAATGATCATGAAAGTCAGAGGAAGATTTCTTCCTATTACAATTTGAACAATGTCCCTTCATTGTGAAAGAACAACAATAAGTCCTAGTTACTCGCAAAAACCCCTGACACAAAGATACATAATAACATGATCCATTAATAAATGAAAAAACAATTGCAAAACAAAATAATTTTGAAAAAATATTTTTTCAGCGAAGCCCAAGTTGCTGAAAAGTAACGTTGAGCCCCGATGGATCCGATGGCAAAGTGTGGTCAACAATTTTAAATTTATATTAAATAATTAATGAGACACTTTCGGATAATATAAATGTATCTTATAGTGAGATAAACTACAGCAAAGGCAAACAGCTCCCCTCAAAAAAGGCTGTTGCCAATGAAAACAAACAGTGTAAAAACACCAGAAAACATGACTCCAGGCACTGAAAAAACTGGCCCGGAATCAGTCATCAATTACACTCTATCTGATGCAAAACAGACACTCCCAGGGGAGAATCTGTAGAACATCAGATGGAAGATGCAGAACACAAACGTTATACACCCATGGGTGAAAACGTAACTATGGGGAAAATAACAGAAAACATTCTGTAACCAAGCAACTCTCCCAGGAAATTTTAGAAATGAAATTTCTCAAAAATATGCCAAAAGCATGGGAGAATTGCAAGGGGGGACTTTAGAAGGTTAGGGAAGAGGAAACACTGAATAAGCAGTGCAACAATTAGCAAGAATGACAACAAGAGGCGCATGCCTCGAAAATAGGCAACTTAACATAATTTCATCAAAAAATTTTAAGTACAGCCCTGATTATTTTTTGTCACTTCTTTTTCCTCTCCTCCTTCTATCCTCCTTAGAATCACATTTTCTCCAAAAATTACGTGTCTGGCATCCTTTAAACTGAGATTTACAAGCACAAAGATCAGTGAGATGTTGACTGATGAAGGGCCAAACAGAGAATGATAATTGGCGCCAATTTCGGGACGTCTGCGTCACTGCGCATGCGCAGTAGAGGCGTAGTATGGAGGTCCTTTAGGACATGATTTCTTTTTGTTTTGGATGCAAATTTTGGGGATTGGGGGGCAAAATTTGTGTTTGGCCCTGGTTTTGTTAGAGTTAGCACCAGCTAAGTCTGGGTCATTGGTACAGTATAAAAATTGGTATTTTCGGAGCAAATCCTAGGAAGGTAAGGGTATATTTTCAGAGCATGAGTATAATAATTTAATAGTTTTCATTCTGGGACCATTTGAGTAAATCCTATGTAAGTATGGCTATTTTGAAAACAAGAGGCCCCATGGGGCCTGAAGCGCTCATCTTGAACAGAACACAATATAAACAGAGTCCAAGAATGAGTATACATTAAGCAATTCATCTCCATCGGATACACTGTCAATCCTTGAGTCCTCAGGAGTGACAAAAATAATCCGGGCATCATGCCTTTTCTTCAGTTGAACATAATGTAAAATGTAGAGGTCCCCTATGAAGCCCCTTGATACAACCTATGTGGATTAATCTTAGTTACACACCTCCACAGAGTACTGAATACAAAATTTTTAATTCTTCATGGCCAATTCCAGCTCCCAATGGGAGCCCAAATATTAACCCAGGCTCTTGATTTGAACACAGTTGAATCTGACTTCCCTAGAGATGTTGTGTACCAAATATGAAAGCATTCTGACTGTTGGATCTGAAGAAGAGAAATTTTAAAGAAATTTCTTCATATTGCACTGAGTAAAAATTTGGGCTACCATAGCGAGCCCAAATATTAACCTATGGATCCTATTTGAACAAACTTGAATCTGACCCCCCTAGAAATGTTGAAATGTTGTATACCAAATATGAAAGCATTCTGACTAGTGGATCTGAAGAAGAAGATTTTTGAAGAAATTCCCTCATATTGTATTAAGTTAAATTTCAGGTTCCCATATGCAGCCGAAATATTAACCCAGGCACTCGAATTGAACAAACTTGAATCTGACCCCCCCTCCCCCCCCCCCCCCCCCCCAGAGGTGTTGTATACCAAACATGAATGCCTTCTGACTGGTGGATCTGAAGATGATTTTTAAAGAAATTTCCTCATATCGCACTAAGTAAAAATTTGGTCTACCATAGCAGGCCCAAATATATACCTAGGGATCTGATTTGAACAAACTTGAATCTGACCCCCCAGAGATGCTGCATACCAAATATGAAGGCATTCTGACTGGTGGATCTGAAGAAGATTTTTAAAAATTATCCTCCATATTGAACAAAGTTAAATTTTGGGCTTCTGCAATCTTGAATCTGACCCTCATAACAATGATGTATACCAAACATTAAAAGATTCTGACTGGTGGTTCTGAAGAAGAAGATTTTTAAAGAATATTCCCCATATTACCCTATTTTAAAACTTTGGGCTCCTGTAGTGAGCCCAAATATGAACCAAGGAGCTTTATTTCAACAAACTTGTATCTGACCCCCCTATGAATGCTGGAAACCAAATATCAAAAGATTCTGTGATAGGTTCCGGAGAAAAGATTTTAAAAAATTTTTGCAAATATGCTGACTCAGCATTTTTTCGATGCCCATTATAGAACACCCTAACATAACCGATGGCAATTTTTTTTTACCATTCAATTCTACTGGTCCTAAGGATATTTCATACCAAATAACAGCTCTCTGTTCTGTGTGGTTTGGGAAATATGGGCGTTTGAAACTATTTCTATTTTTAGCTCCCAGGGTTTCCATGGGGATGCCGGAATTTTTTTTTGTGCATGAGTCAAGTACTTATGACCCAATAATACCACATACCAAATTTGGTTCAAACCGGACCATCGGTTCAGAAAATAGAAATTTTGGGAGGGGCCAAAAATCTTACCCCTCCCATGACAAAGCCAAATATTGCTTCACAAACTTTGTTTGAACAAACTTGATTCTACACCTCAAAAGGAAGCTCCAGAGCAAATATCAAGTCATTGTACACACTGGTTCATGAGAAGTTTTTAAAAATATTTTGGAGCATTTTTCCCCACTCCCTCCCTATGGGGCTGGGCAAGTTGAGTTGAACAAAAATGCAATGACCCTTTGGGACCATCACTCACATAAACTTTCACTTAAATTGGCCCAGTGGCTTTGGAGAAGACAAAAACATGGTGTTGATGGATGAATGATGGACGCCGGCCGGCCGGCCGGACGGAGGCGGACGGAGAACGATGAGATTAGCTCAGCTTGACTTTGTCAAGATGAGCTAAATAATCAAGGCAAAGTTTGTGCATACCCCCTTCCCCACGAACATCTTGAACTGAGAATGTTCGGTGACATAGCAGCCTTTTGTTAATCTTTAAAGAGGGGCCCATGAAGACAAAACTTTATGTTTTTAAAAGTTGCCTCAAATGTGGTTTTGAGACCCTCTGCGATGAAATATTCAACTGAATCACTGATCATAATTATATCCAATTGACAGAGGAACGTCTTTCAAACTACGATTGTAGAGTACTATAAAGTACCCTTTCTTATGTTGTCGATTTTTGTAATTGGTCTATATCAGGGCAAAGCCAGCCTAAATATAGGGGCAAGGGGCCTCATATATAACATTAGTGTAATTTCAAAAGATATTCCGCATCAAGGCGAAAACCCTACGTGAATTTCACTTCTCTGTGAAGCTGGACATGGAAAAAACACACGTGGTCTATATCCAGCTTCAGGGCAGGGACCCAGGGGAGAAACGGTATGTTAGATAAGGTCTAATCTCATTTAATTTATACAGTAGTTGTGAGTCTTTCGAGACGTAATTGGTTGGTGGCAGGATATCGTCACGGCCAATTGAGAAACGAGATTCTAAAAGATAGAAATGTCTGTCGTGTCGTCACCTGATCATTAGTACAGCAATGACTGGCAGGAATGAATCGGTTCTCTCGACAAGTGAAATCACCGTTAAGTCATGCGCGAGATGACTTGTATTGATTCTGCCTCGATATACGTCATCTCCCACCGTTTTGGCAGATGGACAGATGAGCGTCTGTCCACCTGACAGTTTAGGGTAAAAAGTATATATATCTTGAAGAGCAGAGCATTAGACACACACTTGGGGTCACACACACGTTGGTGAAGTCCAGGGCAGGTGGACTCTGTTTCCTGGCATAGGGGTACCTTCGATCACAGGACCCTGGAACGGCTGGAATCGATTTAGCTTAAGGTTGATAGGCGGCTACAGTGCCAAATTCGTTGAGAAGGAAAACCCAAGGTGAAACGTTAAAGTTTAGATTGTCGAGTAGCAGGTATCAGCCTGCAATAGTCAGAAGTGTAGGTTAATTGTATTGTGCGTATTAACCCTTTAAAGCGTCAGACTGATTGCGTTGGGAGTAGTTTGTTTTGCTGTCGAAGCATCGTAATACCGACTGGAGATCGGTGTGAGTGACAATTTCGCCCTAGCACAAAAAGGGGCATTTGTGAAATGGGAATTCAACCAGGAACAGTGAACATTTCAATAGGACTTTCACGGAGGACTTTCAAAAGGCACATAAGGTATGAATAGACAATATCTGACCCAAATCAGAAGTACGGTGACTTTATAGATGACGAACATTGCAGGTCGAAACCCTCCGACAGCCAGAGGTACAGTTACGCGCAGAGGCTGACATTTGAGCCTAAGCGGATGAAGCTCTTATGGCGAGCTCGTGGTAATAACATTTCCGATTTGTAAAGCTCTTATGGCGAGCTCACGGTAGTAACATTTCCAGTGTGTAGACTATAGTGCCAGTACAGTGCTATAGAATGACTATATGATTGTTGAGAATTATTTAACCCTAGCAACCCATTTTCTGTGAAAAGAATCGAATTGTTGATTGTTGAAATATGGAAACGGCTTTATTCTTATGTGTAAATAAAAGAATTGTTGTTACTTTAAATCATTCTTTCCATTACACAGCCTGAAGTGATTAGGAATCACACCTAATGGAAATCGAACCTATTTCAGGCCAATCTGGCAGAGAAGGAATCACAGCGTCGGTCTAACTCAGCTCCCAGTGCCGAGTTCGCGACACTGGGATTCCGACCCTCCACGTTGGTCTAATTTTCCCGCAATTTCATCAGCGGGACTAAATAACCCCACGTCAGCCCAGGCCTTATGGGGCCTCAGGTGTCCTGACAGTCTACAACACTTCTTGACGTTCAGGATTATGTATATTTCCAGAATGATTTCCTCCTCTATAAAGTTTTTCAGATTTAACTTCTGTTCAAAGAATGTTCTATATCTGAATATATGATGTTCAAAAGCTGTAACTTGATCACTTTTGAAAAAAACAAAATCAATTAAAACTTATCAAGCCTTGTGAGTTCATCTGCACACATCCGAACATTATGTCATGAATGCATACCATATAAGGTCTGCAAACATTGTTGGAAATGGTACAGAGCAATTGCGGCATTGGCTGCATTGCGGTAATGTAGAAGGTTCTATAGAAACATCACTAATTTTGAGGTAGGTCAGGGGAACAATAAATGACAGCGAAACCTGTCTGAAATATGGAGGTTTCTATTGACTATTGTTATAAACAATTGGAAACCCAACCAGATGACTCCATAGGCATGGAAATTTAAATTTTATAGTAAATTTCCTTTCTTTTTATACCTACCACAATTGTTTACTACAGGCTTGCACTACAGTGGAAGACCCTAACTCGGAAAATATACTCTCTATTTTGATCTTTCCCAAGGGATTTGGGAAAGAGAAGTGGTGCAAAAGCACCAATAAAAAATAGGCCAAAACGGAGTGCTACCGGCACACACCCAGTAGGGGACGCTCTTCTCCTAGTACAGATCCATGGCTTCCTGTACTAGTGCGCAGGCAGTAACTAATGAATCATTCTTTTGAATCCGCCAATATTGGAGTTATGTGATCAGCAGAGAGGAAGGATTCTTACCCGAATAAGAAGACGGGAGGGCCTCCATGTAAACAATTGTGGTAGGTATAATAAGAAAGGAAATTTACTATAAAATTTAAATTTCTTATCAACCTACGTTACAATTGTTTACTACAGGCTGAATAGACAATAGGATGGAGGGACTCACATAACCAACCCCCACATAACCCAACTGCACTGGAACTGTGGACAGAGGAAGAGGTCCCTAGGCCTATCAAACCATAGCATCACAAACATTAGTAAAAGACAATGAGAGATGAGGCATACTGTTCTGTGCGATGCACAGACAGAAAGGACAGTAACAGCACAGAGTTGGAACTGTCCTTGTAAAAAGCCTAATGACTAGGATAGACAACAGCCTGAGCAGAAGAAAGAGGTCCCAAAGCAAAAAGGTACTCTGACTGCTCCTGCAACTGACGCAGATAGAAGGTGGAGAAAGTAGAAGCATTTCTCCAGTAGGCTACATGCATAACATCCGACAACCTGACGGATTTAGTATCAGCCCAAGAGGTTGACAATGCACCCACCTTGTCTGTAGAAATACGATTGGTAATACAATCGTCAGTTGCTAGATGTGTGTATGCCACGTGACTAGCAAGACAAATCCACCGAGAAATGGATTGAGGAGAGATCTTCTGTCGACCAGGAATAAGAGACAGGAAAAAATTGTTTCCTGTCTTTCCTAATGAACTGCATCCGATTGAGATAAATGCGAAGTGCACGAACCAAACAGAGCAAAGGGCGATTACCCTCAGCAGAAGGAAGAGCCCTGATACAGATAGGAGGTGGAGTCATTCTGATATCTGATTCTTGGCCAGAAAGGAGCAATCAGTGGTACACATAACACTGTTGGGAGAGCTCCTGAAAAAAAGGCCGGATCAACCGAGAGGGAGTGAAGCTCACTAAACCGTCTGGCTGAGGCAAAAGCCATCAGAAAAGCCATCTTGTATGTGAGAAAACGCATTCAAAACAGCCCCCCCCCCCCCCCCCCCCCCCCGCTCCCCGAAGCAAAGCAGCACCCAAGAAAGATTCCATCTTGGGGTAAGCTGCAAAGTCCTAGGAGTTTTCAAAGAAAAGTGCCGAACAGGCTTGGAAAGGTATGGATTAGTACCGATACAACGTTGTCCCACATACGAAAAGGTCTCCGAAAGCATGCACCTGTACCCTTTGATGGTAACAGGCTGGAGACCCCAAGAATCAAACAGATATACCAGAAACTCTGCAATCTGTGTTATCGAATGATTGGCCTAATCAACAGAGTGATCGGCACACCATCGACAGAAGACCTTCCACTTAGCCGCATAGGCTAAACCAGTGGAGTGCCTCCTTGAAGAAGAAATGCACTCCACTGCTCATCTCGAAAAAACCTCTACAGAGGAGACAGGACCTGACAAAAGATATGCGTGAAGGCACAATGAAGTCGGGTTGACGTGAAACCTCCTCGGGTGACCTTGGCAAAGAAGGTTGCGACGTAGAGGGAGACGTGCCAGAACTGCCGCCAACAGAGAACGGAGCTGATTGATCCATACCCATTGAGGCGACAGGGGAGCGATCAGAATGATTCGACAACTGCAGATTCGTATCTTGGCTATAACCTGCGGCAGAATCAGACCCGCAAATGCAACACAGTCCACGGTGACCCCCACCATGGACATCTGAATCCAAATCAAAACCTGTTGGGCTCGATGGCTGAGAAACCACAGCAGAGGATGCGGTCGGCAGCCCCTTCCGACTTCGCCGAGTTGAAGTCATGGAAGGCTGAGGTCGATACCCCATGTCCACACTACCAGACATCTCTGCAGACCCCTGCAGGGATAAGCCGAGGCGAGCTTAAACAGTGACCGATGACATAGCAGATGGAACAGCTGTAGCAGCAGATCCGATGGGTGCTGTTGAAACCAGTGGAAAAGTGGAGAGAGCAATCGAGCTTGGCTCAAAAGGAGGTATCACAACCTTAGTGACAGCCTCAGATGTTGACTTGAGAGGGACCACAGTCCCGGAACCAGGCATCTCTTCAACAGACAACTCAACAGCTCCCGCAGTATCCACCACAGTTAAAGACTGCACATCCCCTATGGATGGGGTATAACTCTCACCAGACGTGGTCGGGTCAACAGGCCCCGAACGACAGCATTCCCCCTCCCTGCAGGTGCGGAAGGAACAGCCACAAGAACACACCACATGCTTGGGCAAAAGGCATTGCCCTCAAGGAACAGTCCTGGGTATAACAGAGGGGAGAGCAGTAGAAGAAAAGGTGAACTCAACAGATGTAGAAAGTAGAACACCCCCAACTATGAGAGAAAGGTGGCAGAAAAAAAAGGACCGTCGGGAATACAACTGAACCCAGACGGCTGACAGGGATCCAAAAAACAGAAATACTGCCCTCAAATGAGAGGAGAAACCCTGTCCATACAGCCCCCCATTGACACCTAACTCCAATAATAATAATAATATCCAAAATGATAACATAAATTTATCAACAAAAATTTTTTATGTCCAAACCACACGGTGAGCGAAAGTACAAGGAAAATGTGGTTGAAAAAAATAACGAGAATATATAAAAAAACAGTCCTGTCATTATACGATCCTCAGATCCATAATTCCAGTCACAGGTAACCATTATCAACAAGTTGAATTATCAGTTTCTGAATGCAAATGGACGTCTCGCCACGCGGGCGGACGAAAAAAGAATGATTCATTAGTTACTGCCTGCACACTGGTACCGGAAGCCGTGGATCTGTACTAGAAGAGCATCCCCTACTGGGTGTGTGCCGGTAGCACTCGACCCAGTTTTGGCCTATTTTTTCTTGGTGCTTTTGCACCACTTTTCTTTCCCAAATCCCTTGAGAAAGATCAAAATAGAGAGTATATTTTCCGAGTTAGGGTCTTCCACTGTAGTGCAAGCCTGTAGTAAACAATTGTAAGGTAGGTTGATAAGAAATAAAGTCACCTGCATATGTTAAGAGATCCAAATTCCGAACCAGGCAGTAGAGGCTGACCAACCTTGTGAGAAGAGATGTCTATAACAGGATATCTTCTGATGACAGGGGAGTGCTGAAAGGTTGTCTAATAAAATCTACTTTACTAACAATTAACACCATGACAATTAATAAAAGTTGGTAATATGATACCATAAGGCCAAATACGAAAGACCAAAACTAACATGAAACCTTACACATCAAAGACTCGAATTGGATAGGAAGTACTTTGGAAAAGATATGTGGATATTCAACCAGGGTAACACTACATTTACACTTTATGTTGATCCGAACACAAGACGTTTTCATTATATAAGAAAAGCTGAACTGAAGTTGACAAATATATGCATATAGTCTGATAACATATGTATATGTACGAGAGACGTGAACTATGTTTACTGTGATTGTAAAGTGAATAAGTTCTCAAGAGATAAGTTTAAGCCAAAACTTACTGCTGTAAAATAACAAAACTGTTAAGGGAAGCGCAGTATTAGAAATTGATATTTTAAATTTCTGAAAACAATAATAAGCTGTTATCCAACAGAGGTCTATCAAACACCAGAAAGATGTACCTGATTTCTGTACAAGACAAACTATCCAGCAACTAAGCAGAGAGTTTTCTTGTTCAGTAACACTATTGCCTTTTCCTGAATCACAGACAGACTGATTAAAAAGGCAATTGGTTGAAATTACAATCTTGAAGGAGGACGTTGTTATACTGAAATACAGTAACAACCCCTTCTCACATGTAGTATGAGACAAGGAAAGTTTGATATTTCCTGACCATTCCATAAGCAAAATAATAATAACAAATGTTAATTAGTTACTGAAAACACAAATTTCCATCAGAGGGTCTACGTGAAGTGAAGACTTTCAAGAATGGAAACTGACAAGTAGTTAAAACATTGCCTCGTCTAGTGAGATAGAAAAATCAAAAACAATGGAACAGTGAGCCCAAATGAGAGATATTTTCATAATAACATTCTCTGTTGAAAGTAAAACATACAAAATAATAAGAAAAAAATCTGATCATCTGAAGTAACTAATCTTTCTAAAATATATTTACTGCCTGCAAAGAATTAGAAGAAAATTTGTGGTGATTGAAACAGAAATGAATCATTAATTTACCCGACGGATGAGAAACGTATGCTTTATTACATGTGGTAATAACTAGATGGAATACCAGTGATTCCCCACAAAGGCGAATATTGCCTGCTTCATGAATATTATATAAGGAAGTTAAGACCACACCACAGATGGGAGGCTTGAGATCTTGTAGGCTGGCATTTATCATACTGCTATAAGGCATTGACTCCGAAGCAACACCCCTATATATTATAGCATACAAGCATCTATAGCTTCTAAAATGGTAGTCTGTCTAAAGAAAACTGATAAATAAGGTATAACAGAAGCTACCAACAATTGTAATGAACTATACCATGGGAAGTATCACAAAAATCAAAGTCCCCTGTTCAAGAAGATCTGCCATGAACATATGAAAACTCTACTAAAGATAGTTTGAGCAACCAAAGGCTTGAATACAAAATTGAGACAGGACCCATAGCAGGGACAACCCATCCTCGAACTCAGGCTAATCTAATATCTTTAAGGCTTGATAATCAAGACTGCAAAAGTGTCTCAAGAGAAATCAAAGTTGGATCCAAAAGAGAAAAATGATAAATTTTAAGCAATTTGTATATTTTTTCCACTTACCAATGGCCCAGACTAGCTGGAGCTAACTCAAATTAATCCAGGGCCAAACACAAATTTTGCCCCCCAATCCCCAAAATTTGAATGCAAAACCGAAAAAATCAAGTCTTAGATGGTCCTCCATACTTTTAAGATCTGCACATGCGCAGTATCCAGGAAGGTACCGAAATTGGCACCAACCATCATTCTTTCTACAGATTGCCTGTTAAATGTTATAAACAGGAGGGAGGTATCAGTGCCCACTCATGGGAGGGCCATACCCATCTGGGCCATTGGTACGTATAAAAAATATACAAATTACTGAAAATTTATCATATTTCATACAACAACCAATGGCCCAGACTAGCTGAATCGTATAAAGGGCTGGAGGGCTTAGGACATAAAGGAAAATCCAATCTCTCATTTACTTCAGTAAAGAATAGCTCCCACAGGAGAATAGGAGAAGATGGGAATTATATATGTCTTTCTCTTTTATGAGAAAAGAGAAAGACATAACACCAACAATGTAATTGAGTATTACATAATATATAATTCTCCATTTAATGCCAGTATAACCCGTTATGCTAATTCGGTGAAGGAAAGTAAATATATAAAGATAGTCCAGAGAATGAGACTCTTTATACTCATTTAAAAGAGGATTGTATATTAACGCCTGTTAGACACACGACATATACAAATGCTTCACAGTGAGCAACACTTTAAAAACCATACAGAAATGAGACATAGTTATTGCTTCACACCGAGCTAGACATTAAAACCATCCCAGCACCAACTCAGGACTACTGACACTGGAGGAGGTCTTCCTTGCTTTTCACTATAAAGCCAGATGATCATAAGGGAAAAAACCATCACCCTACCTTCCCCTTGTTCTGAGGTAAAATTCCTCAGAACGAAGAGGGTAGCGAAACAGCGTCAGTGCTGGAACGGACTGCCTAAAGACCTATAGATGTAACCATTAATGGACGACATTCTGAGCAACAGAAAGAGGACCCAAAGATCTAAGGTCACTGGAGATGGACTCTAAATTTCTCAGGTAAAACTTGGTAAAAGAAGAGGGTTGTGTTCAGTACGCAGCCTTCATGAGATCAGTATTATTATTATTTATTTATTGATGTTTAAGGTCACATACTTCTGCACAATGGCTAATCATGACCATGACAGTTTTACGGGTGGAGGAAGCCAGAGTACCCTGAGAGAACCACCGAGCAACGGCGAGCAGCTGTCAGCTCCCCAACATACTAACTCCACACAAGCAGGGTTAGCATTGGTTGAAGACAGGTGCACCATCGACGTGCAGTACGCCTTACTACACAGCGTCACCGTGCCCGCACGTGGGCAATGGGGGTGAAGTGTCTTGCCCAAGGACACAACGCGGTTGCCGCAGGGGGATTCGAACCGAGGACCTCTCGGCTTGCAGCCTGCACCTTTACCAACTGAGCCACCGCGCCCCCTCATGAGATCAGTAATGGCAATTCTGTTGGAATAAGCCCAAGAAGTGGACAGTGCTCTAACCTCGTGCGCTGATATCTTATTAACAGAACGTTGATCCTAAGATAGATTTTCATAGGCAATGCGTATTGCCAACTGAATCCACATCTAGCGACAGCATGAACAGAAATATCCTTTCTGTTAGGAATCAATGAAAGAAAGAAACGTTTTCTTCCCTTTCTAACAAAATCTGATCGACGTTTATAAATGTGCATAGCCCTGACTGGACACAGCAAAGGTCTACGGTTATCGGAGGATGGTAAAGCCTTAACGACAATAGGCTCCGGCCGCTTGTCTGGAATCTGATTCTTAGCCAAAAATCCCACTTCCGTAGTGAGGGTAATGGTATTACTCACACTACGGTAGTGAGATTCATCACCAGATAAAGCATGAAGTTCACTGACTCTTCTAGCAGATGCAAAGGTTAAGAGCAAAGCTGTTTTAGGTCAAGCATTTGAACTCTACGGCGTCCAACGGCTCAAAAGGAGCTTCTTTGAGCTTCAACAGAACCCAAGCCAAATTCCACTTAGGAATTAATCTGAGGGTTCTAGGTCTCTTGCAGGTCTGTTTTTTTCAGAATTTTGCATAACCCCTTTACTGTTCGCCTGATAACCCATTGTTTGTTCTCCTAAATCTGACATAGTTAATCCATGATGTGACCAAAAAATTTATTATACCCACAATGGACCTTTGGAATTTTATTTTAAGACAGACAAGATACATTTCTGTTTGAAAAAGAATAAACTAAGTCACAGTTAAGTGACTGCACGGGGGACGTTTTAAAGCTGGAACCCCAAATCAGCAATCCACCAGAGGGACTGCAATACTGGCGTCTTAACTTTGCTTGAGGTGAAATAGGTTGAATGGTTTCGCACGCCGAAGGTGCGCAGGGATATTGTGGGGCAAGCCCCTTTCGACCCTCTTTAACAGTTGAAGATTTTAAAATTGCACGTCTTGGCGTGGTGAAGGTGAAAAGGATCGGGTACTCGGCAAGTGTCTCTGGTGAGATGGTTCAAATGATGTTGTTGGGTTGTCTTTTTGATGGTAGTTGACTCTACCCTTGGGTGAGGACCAGAGTGAGAGGGGGTCCTCTCACAAAGGTGCTACCTCTCCCTGGGGGCACTTTGATGGTGATTTTCGGGGCAAGTAAAGCCTGCCACTTATACGTGTAGTTAGATGGGGTAGAGGGCCATTATTGGCAAGTATAATCTGCCTCAGGCGGTTTGTGGTAGTTGAAGCTGTGTCAGATTTCAGGATAGCACTTGATGTTATTGTTCGATCGTGGAAGAAAACAACGGCCCCTTTCGGGGACCACCCAAAGAAAGACCTGAACTTCTCTGGTTTGGGGGCAGGCCTGCATTGAAACTTATTTGGCTGGGTCAAAAATGTGCTCTTCAGTCACTTACGAAAAAGGGGTGAAGGTTGGGCGCAGGACCAACACTTGCCTCCCTTGAGGTGGGTGGCTACTTCTAGGGAGGGAGCGAAGGATGTTTGTAGTCCGTTGTGGTTATTCTTATCCATAATGGTTATAGTTGCCATGGCGGTTATTGGGATACTGACGATCAAAAAGCAACTCTCTGTGTACCTGCTAAAAAGAAGAAGGCAGAATTAGTCTCGATAAAATATAATAGATAAAATGAAATAAAAAAAAAACAAAAAAACCCCAAAAAACAGAACATTTAGCCGAGTCGGTGAAGACAGCCCTTTCTGGTAGAAGGCCACAGCTGAGCTGTTAATCTGCCTTTATATTCACCTTCTCGTTTACGATTTTACTTTTGGATTTCCGATTTTTGGTGATTTAAGCTGAGTCGGTGAAGACAGCACTTTCTGGTAGAAGGCCACAGCTGAGCTGTTAATCTGCCTGTTGGTTCACCTTCTCGTTCCCTAATTTTTTTTAGGCTTTCGATTTTTAGTGATTTTAGCTGAGTCGGTGAAGACAGCCCTTTCCAGTAGATGGCCACAGCTGAGCTGTTAATCTGCCAGTTAGTTCACCTTCTCGTTCCCTATTTTATTTTGAGGCTTCCGATTTTTGGTGATTTTAGTTGAGTTGGTGAAGGCAGCCCTTTCTGGTAGAAGGCCACAGCTGAGCAGTTAATCTGCCTGTCAGTTCACCTTCTCGTTCCTGATTCTATTTTTAGGATTTCCGATTTTAGTGATTAGTGTATTCTGCCCTAACCTCCGCATATTGGATCCTATGTACATGGTTGTTACACTATATTTTAATTTTTCCTGTTGAAAAGGGTGGAGGGGGGCAGGCTTTAACGAAAGAGCCACACCTGGGGGTGTATTCTGCCCTAACCTCCACAGTTTGGTTCCTATTTACACAGTTATTTCACTATAATTTAGCTTATTTGGGTTTCTGTCGGCTTTCGCAAATTACTTCTAGCTCAGAAATTAGTTGGCTGTCGGCTAACCGATCGTGATTTTTCGTGGCTAGGGAGGCAAGGTGGTCTTTAATGGTGGGGATTTCAGTTCTGTCATGGAGTATTTTGATAGGTGTATCCCATGGGGCACGGAGGACGACCCTAAGGGCGTGATTTTGGACCTTCTGTAGTTTTCCCATATTTGTTTGATTGAGCTCAGTTAGGATGATGGCCCTGTACTCGAGTACTGGGTGCACAAAGGCTTTGTATAGTTTAAGTAGAGTAGTCTGATTGGCTCCCCAGGTAGTTCCCTTTAGCATTTTTAGTAAATTAATACGTTTGGTTGCTTTACTGGCAATATCGTTGGTGTGTTTATTAAAGGACAGGTTTTGATCAATGGTAATGCCAAGGAATTTCGCCTCTTTGCATTCTGGGAAGACTTTATCCATTAGGTTGAGGTCAAAGTCATGGTTCTTTATCTTGCGGGTGAAGGTGATTCACTGGGTTTTGTTGGCATTCAGCTTTATTCTCCATTTGGCACACCAGTGTTCTAGGTCGTTGAGAGTGTGTTGAAGAGGTTTTGGGAGTAGATTGGCCATATTATTAGAGTCCCAAAGGCCCTTATCGTCCGCAAATTGTGAGACTTGAACGCGATCCTCGGAGAATTTGAGGTCGCTGACATAGATGATGTACACAGGAGGGGGCTGAGGATGAATCCTTGCGGGGGGATGCATGCTTCTAGGGGGACACTGTCGGACATTTCATTGTTAACTCTGATTTTAATTTCAGGATCGTTTAGGAAGGAAGAGAGTAATCTGAGCAGTTTCATGGGGAGTTTCATTTCAGATAATTTGAGGCGCATTCCGTTGTGCCATGCAGAGTCGAATGCTTTTTCAATGTCTAACAGGACTGCCGTGCCTATTTGTTGATTGTCAATCGCAGTTTTCATTTCAGTGACTAGGTGGTAGACATGCTCGATCTCTTCTTTACAGTTTCTATAGGCTCTTTGCCATTTATTGAAAAACTCGGTGTCTTCGAGGTGCCCCCTCAGTCGATTCGTTCAAACACCTTACTTATGCAACTGAGGGGGCTGATGGGGCGTAACAGGCCAGATCGGAGAGGTCTTTATCAGGTTTTGGTATCATAACACCAATGGCTATTTTCCAACATTTAGGAAAGTAGCCATGGGTGAGGCATGCATTGAATAGTTTGTTCAGTTTGTCAATTAGGGAGTTTGGGCTTTGTTTTAGAATTTTGTAACTCACTTCATCCTCACCAGGCGAGGAAGAATTTCTGCATTTTTTTAAGATGTTGATGATTTCATCATTGGTGATGGGGGTGACGAGGTCATCATCATCCCCTTCTTCTGGCTCGTTATCAAATTTGGTGTCACGGTAGATATCCGGGTGTTCATTGATGAAGTCATCAATTGCGTTCATGATGGCGTCATCGTTGCCCGGATCTTGATACGGGCGATGCATTTTTCTAAGGAGGTCAGCAAAAGTGTCGGCCTTGTCTTTGTCGGTGCCATCTTCCTTTTTAAAGGGTTTGGCTGGAGCTTTACGGCTTTTGTTTTTTTGCCCAGTTAGGGTTTTGAAAGAGTCCCAGAATCTTTTAGCATCCTTGACCCCGTTTAGGTTGGCTGTTGTCTTTTCCAAGTTGGCTTGTTTTTCAGTTTGGAGGGCTTTCTTAACCTCGCCATGAAGACAGTTGTATGTTTTTTTGAGGTCAGCTTTTCTTATGGGGTCAGTTTTTTTAGTTTCGGTTTTAAGAGCGTGAAGAGCTTTCTGTTTGGTTTTGATTAATGAAAGTGTGTTGCCTGAGATAGTACTTCTCCAGGGACGTACTTCTATTTTTGGGCATAGTTTATTAAGGGTAGAGTTGATGATTTTTCTATGCCCTCGCATTGGGCTTTGAGTTCAGTGGCATTTGATGGGGAGCTGTTTGTGAGTTTGACAGCAATGATGTCGCGGTAGAGGTTCCAAGTGATTTTTCTAAAATTCCTGTGGAGAGTGGGGGGGGGGGGGGGGGTGGGGGGTACCTGAGGGGGCCATTGCCTAGTTTGATTGAGGCATGGACTGGGAGATGGTCACTGCCTAGGTCATCATCGCCGACCCAGTGGTCGTCGATGTGATTTATCAGGGAGTCGCTGGTGATTATTAGATCAAGGATTTCGGATGGGAACAGTGGGTTGCTGCTGATGTAAGTTGCTGAGTTGTCGTTCATAACCATGTGCAGGTTATGTTTTTTGGTGATTTCGAGGAGGGCTTCACCGTTTTGGCTAGTTTTATTACAACCAAAGTATAGGCGTTTGGCATTGAAGTCGCCGAGGAAGATGCAGTGTTTGTATTTCCTCATAAAAAATTCAAAGACTGTGTCAGAAACAGCCTTGCTTGGGTCGTTGTAATAACAAACAATCGCAATGTTTTTATTATCAACTGTGATTTCAGTTGCAATCACCTCAGCATCGAGGTGATCAGTTTTTATGGTTTTAGTTTTGATGTTCTGCTTTATTAAAGAGCAACACCGCCGCCTTTTGTGAGCTGTCAGTCTCTTCTAATAACGCTGAAGCCACTGAGTGAGAAGTTTTTATCTTTGTTTAGATAACTTTCACAGATACAGACAATGTCTGTATTTTCAAAATATCGGCTCATTTGGAGTTTTTTATTAACGTTTCTAGCATTCAACACGACTATTTGAAGATTATCCATGATTAGGGTTGGAGATTAGTCACGTTTTTTTATTTTTTTTAGAAGTAGTGGCAATTATTTGATAGCGGCTTTGATTAGAGATTCTGAGATTTGTGTTTTGAAAAGGCGTGACGCTGAATGGCTTACATCGTGGCAGATGTCAAGACAGATTAGCGCTGACATGTTTAGTTAGAACAGAGTAAAGTGCTCCCGCGACTAGGGAGCATATTGTGTGGGGGGAGGATGCGTTGTCGGGTTGTTTCAAGTCTAGATTTTTTAGTTCAATATTCGTTTTGACTTTTTTATAATGGGGGCACCCACGATAGTTACTAAGATGACTGCCCTTACAGTTAGGACAAGAGGGGGAGTCAGAACTGCATGCTCTGGTTAGGTGGTTACCTCAGCATTTCATACAGGTCAAAGTCCCTCTACATTTGTTGGCTACGTGCCCAAATTTCTGGCACTTGTAGCATTGAATTGGAGGAGGGGTGGACCGATACTCCTCCGCTTCATGCCTCTTGCCATTTATGATAATACCATCAGTCATTATTCTTAGTTTTGCCTCGTGGCTAGGACAGGTCACTTTCAGCTTCCACGTGCAATTGCTTGTGGCTCTCGAGGTAAACCTGTCCCAGCTGCATTCTGGGATGCTTTGGCTGATCTCCTGTTTGCTAGTATCGGGGTGTACCCTGGTCACTACCACTATGAATGAAGATGTTTTTCCTTGGGGTGCAGTTAGTAGCTTCTTGTGATGGTTCTGACTGGTTCTGGGGGCAGTGGTTTGTTTTATAATAGCTGCTGCATAGTCCATGCCCATCCGATGTGCTGGGATTGTTACGGCTTGGGACCCCTGATGACTTGGCCCTGGTGTAGGGTTGTTAGTTGTGTGGATAGGCTCTTTATCTGATTCCTTAGGAGGGCAGGTGTTGACCTCCATTAGCAGGGTTATTTTTTAGTAGAGGATTTTACTGCTATTCTGCCATTGGCCAATTTTTTACCTTTGGGTGATTTAGGTGAGTTCGAGTTAGAGGAGGAGGGAACGTTAGAATATACTGGAACCCCTATGATGTTATCTCCACTGGGGGAGATAATTTTTCTAATTTTTTTGGCTGCTTTCATGTTTCGTCTCCCCTTGTTGGGGGGTGACAACTGACCAGGAGTTATTGTTGGAGTTGTCCTCATCAGAAGCAGAGTCTGGTCCTGAACCAGACCCCCTGTAGTGCTTTCTTTTGCCCGGGGTGCTGGTGGTGTGGCTGGTTATGGAATTCTGAATGAATTCTGTGATTTCGGTGAGCTCCATGTCAGCACTGGATCCCGACTTGAGGTGAAAAGGTTTGTTCTGTTGTTGTGACTTGTCACTGCAATGGTGACCAGCGTGATCTTTATAAA
Organism: Pictodentalium vernedei; assembly: GCA_031216915.1. Lineage (NCBI taxonomy): Eukaryota > Metazoa > Mollusca > Scaphopoda > Dentaliida > Dentaliidae > Pictodentalium > Pictodentalium vernedei. Next base: position 274,023,405 of record CM062293.1, read on the forward strand.
GGGTTTAAAAAAGTTCATGATATCAAAGTCTGAGATCACTAAAAATTATTTAAAATCAGCCATGGAACGAAGCAAATTAAATCTGGTGAGACATATGGGGGGGGGGGGGGGGGAGTGGGGGGGTGGGGGGTGGGGGTCACATTAGGCGTAAGAATTATCAGCAATTTCCACTGCATGAAAAAACTAGAGGCTCTACAGAGCCTGTAATCACTCACCTAGAACTACATATACAAATGTGATTTTCCATAAGCTTTCCATGGTAACTATGAGCTGCAATGGTGACCATGTTTGCAACATTACATCAACATTACATGAGGATCATTGGTAGAAGGTGTCCCAGTCCTCAAGTTAAGTTTCAAAATATTTGAATCCATCAAACAGAATCATAGAATGTCTCTGGTGGCCATATTTTTCAACCAATGTGAACAAAAAGAGAATTGTTTGGGGAAGGCCTCATATAGACCATTCCTGCCAGGTTTTGGTTCACGTAAGCTCAGTAATTCCAGAGAGAAGATGAAAATGGGATTTCCAATAGGGTTTTTCTATTGTAACTATAAACCACAATTGTGGCCTTGTTTGCAACACGATAACATTAAATGAGGAACGTTGGTAGAGGGTGTCCCAGTCATCAACCATGCAAAGTTTCAAAACATTTGGCCCTGTGGTTTCGGCCCTGTGGTTTCAGAGGAGAAGAGTTTTCAAAGAATGCTTCTGGCAGCCACGTTTTTTATCCAACAGGAATAAAATGAGTAACAGATCCTCTTATAGACCATGCCTGCCAAGTCACATTGCCTAGTACTTTCAGAGAAGATGATGAAAATAGTGATTTCCTATAGGTTTGCTATAGTAACTGTAAGCCACAATTGCAGCCATAATTGCAACCCGATGAAGATTAAATGAGGATCATTGGTAGAGGGGGTTACAGCCATCAGTCACATTAAGTTTCAAAACATTTGGCCTTGTAGTTTCAAAGAAGATTTCTTGAAAATGCGCACATTTATGAATTCTGTTTCAACACAAAAATCAGTAAAAGAAGGTTAAATATTTTGAAAATTACAATTTTTTTCAAGACAGTATTCTCTTTCAAATAGCTTTGGCTGGGTAAAGGGTTACAGGAAACACATTTTACTCCAATTTTGTCATAGATTTATTTTTGCTGGACAGCTACTGAGAAAAGAAAATAAACAAAAACTCCCATACACCTGTTATCAATCAGTATTTCAGATAAGTAACCTGAGAGCTTATAATGTATTAACTTCACTTGTTTACAGTAGTAGTCAAAATAAGTTGTAGGATAAATCCTATAAACTATGTATCTTTTCTCGCAGTAGTTTACTTAGTTTATTGCAGTTCTGCTACAACTTATTTTGACTTGTACTGTATACACAATATTTGGGTTTTTTTTTTTCCCCAGTTCTCAGTGGAGAAAACTGGAACCAACCCTTACCAGATTCTCAAAAAACAAGTATTTTGCTGACAGTACCAATCTTCGTGCAGACAGGAGAGGCATTGGGTTAAGCATTAGAATATAGCCTCTGGTGGCCACATATTTCCATCCTCTCATAGACCATTCTTGCGAAATTTGGTTCACGTCGGCTCAGTAGTTCCAAAGAAGATGAAAAAGTGATTTCCCATAGGGTTTCTATAGTAACTATAAGCCGCAATCGTGGCCATGTTTACAACCCGATCAACATTAAATGAGGATCATTGGTAGAGGGGGTCCCAGTCATCACTTATGTGAAGTATCAAAACATTTGGCCTGGCAGTTTCAGAGGAGAAGAGTTTTGAAAATCCACCAATCAGAATCAAAGAATGCCTCTGGCAGCCATGTTTTTCAACCCACAGGAACGAAATGAAGATCGTTTTTAGAGGACCTCCCATAGACCATCCCTGCCAAGAGTGGTTCACATCGGCTCAGTAGTTCCAGAGAAGAAGATGAAAATGTGATTTCCCATAGGGTTTCTATAGTAACTATAAGCTGCAATTGTGGCCATGTTTGCAACCCGATCAACATTAAATGAGGATCGTTGGTAGAGGGGGTCTCAGCCATCATTTATGTGAAGTATCAAAACATTTGGCCTGGCAGTTTCAAGGGGGAAAATTTTTGAAAATCCACCAATCAGAATCAAAGAATGCCTCTGGCGGCCATGTTTTTCAACCCACGGGAACAAAATGAGGATCGTTTGTAGAAGACCTCCCATAGACTATCCCTGCCAGGTTTGTTTTCACGTCGCTTCAGTTTTTCCAGAAAAGAAGAGGAAAATGCGATTTCCCATAGGGTTTCTATAGTAACTATAAGCTGCAATTGTGGCCATGTTTACAACCCGATCAACAGTAAATGAGGATTGTTGGTAGAGGGGGGTCCCAGTCATCATTTATGAGAAGTTTCAAAACATTTGGCCTGGCAGTTTCAGAGGAGAAGATTTTTGGAAATACACCAACCAGAATCAAAGAATGCCTCTGGAAGCCATGATTTTCATCCGACGGGAACAAAATGAGGATCGTTTGTAGAGGACCTCCCATAGACCATTCCTGCCAAGTTTGGTTCACACCAGCTCAGCAGTTACAGAGAAGAAGATGACAATGTGAAAATTTTATGGACGGCAGACGACGGACGACAGACGGTGGACGACGATGGACGTTAAGTGATGAGAAAAGCTCACATGGCCTTTTAGGCCAGGTGAGCTAAAAAGAGTTCTTCGATAGCTAATTTAATTACCTCCCTTACATTAGTTCCCTTTCAACAGTACAAAAATACACTTTTAATATGCTTCTGGTGAGCTGTTTATACGTCCCAATGCCGCTTCGAACTGTGTTGGTTCAGTGGCGGATGAAGGACTTTACTAAAAGCTGTGAGGGCCGGGTCAGGGGGGGGGGGGGGGATGGGGTGCCACACCTAGGCCCAAGTTTGCCTGAGTGTATTCATAATCCTAAAAGATGCAATTACCTCGCACCCGAAGCAGATATCCACAATGCACAACCCATCTCCGCGAGAAAATACGTGATTGTAACGTTATTGATAGATCATTTAATAGATGTTTCAATGCATAAGGCAACTATTTAATGCATGTCAATTGCAGTGACGGCTCATCCCGTTTACGACGGTTAGGAGTACAGTGGACAAGTCCAGGGGGGGGGGGGGGGGGGATGTGGGAAGCTACATGAAGCCAACCGGGGCCCCCTTTCGTGTGGATGTGAATGAATCGCCAATTCCATCTCTAGATGCAAGGAAATTTATAATTCAAAGAAGACTGCAGGCCACCTTGGTGACCCCCCCCCCCCCCCCCCCCCCCCCAACACACACACACACACATGCCCAATCCTGTGCGTAACAAGTTGTTCAAATTGCGACGATTGTTTACTAAAGTATAATTTCTGGTAGTCGGAAGCAGGGGAGGGGGGGGGGGGGGGGTTAATGGGGGAGCAACCCTCTCTGAATGATACAGCTCCGCTCTGAAACATTCAGACATGAATTTCAGCCCTCTGAGCATTACTTCCAATGCATAAACTCATGAGACAAACAAATTATCTTTTTAGAAATGTCAGAAAAGTAGTAACGGAGGGCAAGTCGGATGGAGCGGTAAGGGCTCCAATCCCCTTTTAAAATGTTGCAGTCCTGATCAGTCTAGGCTCCCAGCTTGCCCCCTTCCCCCCCCCCCCCCCCTCTCATGTTCAGTGACAAGTTCACAACGGCTCGGTTTGAGTCTACATTTTTCCATTCAGTGTGTCAGAGTGAGACTATCTCAGATCCATGTAATTTTGTTCAAGGACCACCCTTTTGAGTTTATCGTCTGGGTCATGTCACACAAATTGTATGATTTTGTAGCCTCATAATCGAACTGGCCGAATATATATTTCGATGTGTGCTTTTACAAATCGGAATTATATTTACTTCGGTAGTAGAAATTAATATTATATGCACTTGTAATCATTTCATGGCAATTGCAGAGATTTAGGTGTAAATAAATGTTACTGACAGGTGCGTAAAACACCCAAATCACGTATCACGATACGATTTTTCATCTTGAGTATCAGTGCACACCAGCGTGAAACTGCCAAAAGCTGTGTAGCGATTCACGGTTGTTACTAACTGCGTAGACATTACATAGCAACCCATCCCTAATTAGCCTGACTGTCATTACCGAATCGGACTGTATCATATTTTTGCGGCAATCCACGAAGCAATTTGAACAATTCTCACACGTATACGGCTCATCATTGCGTGAACCGTCGGGGATTTTGAGGCAACCCATTTTTCGTTCGCGTGTTTTTCAATTGAGGTGTCCTCCAGGCAAACAAAACGATCGTTTGCCTAAAAAAAACAGGCCTGTATTGATAGAGAAATTTCTAACTAGCTTGGATAATGAAGTATTTGATCCAATAGCCAAGTTATCATGATGAGCGTAAGTATCTGATAACATAGACCTATAGCCCTTAATAGTGACGGGCTGCAGTTTGAGATCGTCAAACAAGTAGACCAGGAAATCGGCAATATTTTTTATGGACGGACCGTATAAGTCTATTGACTGATCTTACACCAACGGAAGAAAACCCTCCACTTCGCTGTGTAGTTCAATGAAGAGGAGGACCTCCTGCAGTTAGAAATTGCACCCACTGCGCGTCCTGTAAACTGTTTCCCGTGCAGGAAGGACCACACAACGGAAATATGTGAAGGATAAGACCTTCCGGGTTGTGATGCAGAGACGCCGACTTCAAGAGCAGAGCACTGGATGCTTTCTTAATAGCTTGTTCATATACTAACAAAAGCTTGTCGTCAAAGATAGTATGTCAGGAGACCGGAGCGACTCGGAGAGAGCTTTTCACCTTGTCCTATTTAAGTGATGACGATGCAAGGGCAGCATCATGTCTAATTAACACCAGATTCGCCACTGTCAGGGGGAGTTATACGTGGCATACATAATTGCCCTGGAAAGAACTCTAAGCGAGGTACACACGTCCTCAAATTCCTTCCCTTTAAGACGTTCCGCCATAGCTCTGGTAAGGTGATCTGCATAGGACACTGGGTCCAAATTTGCTCTATTAGATTAAATTGTAGTTTCCATTACATCTGAGCGAATGTTGAATGTAGCAGGTAAGGATATATCTAAATTCCAGGCCTGCTCATCCAAACGCAGTGGAGCTCTCTGAACATCTTCTCCAATCATTTTAAATGAACGTGGTTCAAGAAACGGTATATTTATGGAAGATGTTGACAAGAAACCGCCTTTTTCCTCACACTCGAGAGGTTAAATATGGGGTTATCTACATGGCCGAAGGTGTGCGACACATGCCTAGACTGAACCGGGAAAGAAAGAACTTCTTCCTTCTTCCGTCTTAAGTCTGCATCTAGAGACGCCAGCGGTTTCTCCCTTGTTGTCACAGCTTGCTGATTCGATGGAACAAACTCAGGATAGTATTGATGGATAAAATCCATCGCAACCATATGTTGTTCCGAAAGGGAAGGGTAATCCTCTTCCTTATCCCTTTCACCATCCGACCTAATCAGTTGAGAATCTCGGTCCATTGCATCTGCGTGAACAGATGACTGGACCGACCCAGCACCATCCGAAAGCTCAGATTCTGAGTCTGAGGGAGGCTGCTCCTGCACTTGCTGGGATGCTGCGATCAGCTGCGCAATCTGCAACAGCAAGTCCATCACCAAGGCTTGAGGAGCAGTGGTTTTGTTTCTTAGCCACTTGCTGCTCCTGAGACGGCGTTCTGGATTAGTTATCGTAGCGGAAGAAGCCATGACTGTAGCCAAGGCCGGCTGCAGTCTAGACGGAGCATCCCGAGTGGCAGGTGTGGACATATGCTCCGAACCATGCAAGTTTCTCATAACAACATCTGACCCCAGATGTTGTTGGGTTAGAGAGGGACCTCTCCCGCTCGCAGCCTTTTCAACTTTCTGGTTTCCTCCCTAGTTCCATCATCGCTGGGTGAGCTTTTGTTTTTAAGGTGCTCGCTCTACCCACTACACTTCCTTCTACCACAATGGACATACCCAGTGTTACGGCTCCCACGGACAGAGTAACCTCTTCACCGGTCAAGCTAGCTGCCAGCAGAGGATTAAGACCACTGCCCAGTGGCCTTATCCCTTGCCTAATATTCATGAGCACCTTAGCAGCTAGCTCTGTTTGCTCATCAGAGCGCGATGATGGTAGCACACTTTTGATGGGAGTTACATTACCATCACCATGTTCTGAAAAAGAAACCGAAAAACTTGAAGGACCTTGCGGTGAGAGTACCGGCATAGGCCTCTCACTGCTAACAACGTTTGTTATCCCAATCGACACATGTAGGACAAGAATCTGCAGGAGTACATCGACTACTACAGGCAAGGCAACAAGCATGTAAATCTGAGGAAGACTTCCTCGCCTTGCATTTTGAGCAATAAGCTTTCATGATTAATCAAAACTAAGTTGATCGTACTCCAACAAACTCTACAATAAATACATGATAAAGATACATAATAAACAACAATCAAAATCGAAAAATTAAATTCAAAAAAAATTTTGACAAAAGCCCAAGTTCCCAAAGGGAACATGAAGAGCCCAAGGGTATCCCGATAGCCTAAGTGTGGACAAAATCCAAAATTTTATTGCTACACTACCGGAATATTAAATAATGTATCTTACAACAATCCTACAACAATAATAACTAAATACTACATATATTTAAGGACGTTGCCAATGTAAACAACGTCAAGGAAAACTAGATGGTGTCACTTGTGTGCAAAGCACACTATAGTGTATCCCCGCATTTGCATCCTTGACTTTGTATGAATGCTTGATACAAAGATAAAATGTATTATATGACACAGTAAAATCATATTGAGTGGCACAGGTGACACAGCTTCGTGTGCACCTACAGACTCCACTGCAACATTTGGGCCTGGTTTTAGCGTTTCTAATTACATACATGTACCCTGGGAGCCTTTCGGCGGAAACAGTCTAAGAAAACATGAACTTGGCAACGGTGGCACCCCAAAAATCCGAAACCTTCGTGCACATCTACAGACCCTACTGCAACTTTTGTGCATAGTTTTAGCATTTCAAATTACATACTCAGGGAGCTTTTCGCCGGAAATGATCTAAGAAAACACGAAAGAAAAACGGTGGCACCGCCACGTGGCATCTGAAAAATCTGAAACCTTTGTACGCATCTACAGACCTTACTGCAACATTTAAGCATGCATTTAGCATTTCGAATTACATACCCTAGGAGCCTTTCGCTGGAAACGGTCTAAGAAAACACAAAAGTGGCAACGGTGACACAACCACTTAGCACCCAAAAAATCCAAAACCTTCCTACGCATTTACAGACTCTACTGCAACATCTCAGCATGGTTTTAGCGTTTCGAATTACATACTCTAGGAGCCTTTTGCCGGAAACGGTCTAAGAAAACACGAAAGTGGCAATGGTGGCACAACCACATGGCACCTGAAAAATCCGAAATCTTTGTGCACATCTACAGACCCTACTGCAACATTTGAGCATGGTTTTAGCATTTCGAATTACATACCCTTGCAGCCTTTCGCCAGAAACGGTCTAAGAAAACACGAAAGTGGCAACGGTGGCACAGCCACGTGGCACCTGAAAAATCTGAAACCTTCGTGCACATCTACAGACCCTACTGCAACATTTGAGCATGGTTTTAGGATTTCGAATTACATACCCTAGGAGCCTTTCACCAGAAACGGTCTAAGAAAACATGAAAGTGGCAACAGCACAGCCACTAGGCAGCTGAAAAATCTGAAACCTTCGTGCACATCTATAGACCCCACTGAAACATTTGAGCATGGTTTTAGCATTTCAAATTACATACCCTAGGAGCCTTTCGCCGGAAACGGTCTAAGAAAACACAAAAGTGGCAATGGTGGCACAGCCACGTGGCACCTGAAAAATCCGAAACCTCCGTGCGCATCTACAGACCCCACTGCAACATTTGAGCATGGTTTTAGCATTTCGAATTACATACCCTAGGAGCCTTTCGCCGGAAACGGTCTAAGAAAACACAAAAGTGGCAACAGTGGCACAGCCACGTGGCACCTGAAAAATCGGAAACCTTCGTGCACATCTACAGACCCTACTGCAACATTTGAGCATGGTTTTAGCATTTCGAATTACATACCCTTGCAGCCTTTCGCCAGAAACGGTCTAAGAAAACACGAAAGTGGCAATGGTGTCGCAGCCATGTGGCAGCTGAAAAATCCGAAACCTCTGTGCACATCTACAGACCCCACTGCAACATTTGAGCATGGTTTTAGCATTTCGAATTACATACCCTAGGAGCCTTTCGCCGGAAACGGTCTAAGAAAACACAAAAGTGGCAACGGTGGCACAGCCACGTGGCACCTGAAAAATCGGAAACCTTCGTGCGCATCTACAGACCCCACTGCAACATTTGAGCATGGTTTTAGCGTTTCGAATTACATACCCTAGGAGCCTTTCGCCGGAAACGGTCTAAGAAAACACGAAAGTGGCAATGGTGGCGCAGCCACATGGCAGCTGAAAAATCCGAAACCTTTGTGCACATCTATAGTCCCTACTGCAACATATGAGCATGGTTTTAGCATTTCGAATTACTTTCCCTACGAGCCTTTCGCCGGAAACGATCTAAGAAAAACATGAAAGTGGCTATGGTGGCACAGCCACGTGGCACCCGAAAAATCCGAAACCTTCGTACGCATCTATAGACCATACTGCAACATCTGAGCATGGATTTAGCATTTTGAATTACATACCCTACGAGCCTTTCACCGGAAAAGGTCTAAGAAAACACAAAAGTGGCAACGGTGGCACAGCCACGTGGCACCCAAAAAATCCAAAACCTTCGTACGCATCTATAGACCATACTGCAACATCTGAGAATAGTTTTAGCATTTCGAATTACATACCCTACGAGACTTTCGGCGGAAACGGTCTAAGAAAACATAAAAGTGGCTAAAGTGGCACAGCCACGTGGCACCCGAAAAATCCGAAACCTTTGTGCACATCTATAGTCCCTACTGCAACATATGAGCATGGTTTGAGCATTTCGAATTACATTCCCTACGAGCCTTTCGCCGGAAAGGATCTAAGAAAACACGAAAGTGGCTGCGGTGGCACAGCCACGTGGCACCCGAAAAATCCGAAACCTTTGTGTGCATCTATAGACCCTACTGCAACATATGAGCATGGTTTTAGCGTTTCGAATTACATATCCTACGAGCCTTTTGCCGGAAACGGTTCAAGAAAACACAAAAGTGGCTACGGTGGCACAGCCACCTGGCACCCGAAAAATCCAAAACCTTCCTGCGCATCTATAGCCCCTACTGCAACATCTGAGCATGGATTTAGCATTTCGAATTACATATCCTACAAGCCTTTTGCCGGAAACGGTCTAAGAAAACACAAAAGTGGCTACGGTGGCACAGCCACGTGGCACCCGAAAAATCCGAAACCTTTGTGCGCATCTATAGTCCCTACTGCAAGATATGAGCATGGTTTTAGCATTTCGAATTACATTCCCTACGAGCCTTTCGCCGGAAACGATCTAAAAAAACACGAAAGTGGCTACGGTGGCACAGCCACGTGGCACCCAAAAAATCTTAAACCTTCGTGTGCATCTATAGACCCTACTGCAACATATGAGCATGGTTTTAGCATTTCGAATTACATACCCTACGAGCCTTTCGCCGGAAACGGTTCAAGAAAACACAAAAGTGGCTACGGTGGCACAGCCACATGGCACCCGAAAAATCCGAAACCTTCCTGCGCATCTATAGCCCCTACTGCAACTTCTGAGCATGGATTTAGCATTTCGAATTACATATCCTACGAGCCTTTTGGCGGAAACGGTCTAAGAAAACACAAAAGTGGCTACGGTGGCACAGCCACATGGCACCCGAAAAATCTGAAACCTTTGTGCGCATCTATAGACCCTACTGCAACATCTGAGCATGGATTTAGCATTTCGAATTACATATCCTACGAGCCTTTTGCCGGAAACGGTCTAAGAAAACACAAAAGTGGCTACGGTGGCACAGCCACGTGGCACCCAAAAAATCCGAAACCTTCCTACATATCTACAGATCATTTAGCAACACCCTAGTGTAATTTTAGAACTCCGAATTACATAGGTTGGGACTAATCAGCAGAAAACTGAAAAAATAACGCATTTTTTAAGTGGCTCCACAGAAGCCACCTGGTGGCACAAAAATTTAAAAGTTGTATTTTTGGGTTGCACAGACCCTATCGAACAACTGTAGAAAGTTACAGCATTTCGAATTACAAAACCGGACGTACGGCCGTACGGACGTATGGACGGAGATCATGACACTATCCCCGCATTTTTTAAAATGCGGGGATAAAAAATGGAAACAAGACATCAGGCACAGAAAAAAGGCCCAAAGTCAGTAACAGATTTTAAAGCTACCAGATGTAAAGCAAGATCTTCAAACAAAGAAAAAACGATACATCGAATAGAAGATGCATGACCCAAACGACCCAACACCCCTAGAGTGAGGACGTAACCATGGGGATAAACAGAATAAACATTCTATTACACACGTTAAACTCCCAAGAAATTTAATAAAAAATTTCGATACAAATAAGCCAAAAAGCTTGGGAGTTTAACAGGAGGGTTTCAAGGAGGGATAGGGAAGGAACACTTAACAAACAGTGGATAAATCATTAACAAGAATGATGACATCAGGCACATGTCCCGAAATGGGGAAACATGAAATAATTTTGATAAAAATTATAAAGTTACAGCCCTGAACGTTTCTAACCACCGTTGTTCACTTCCATCATCCATTTATGTCCTTGGATCCACCAATTTTACCATTGATTTGTGTCTGTCATCCTCAAAAAAGGTGATTTAAAAGCACAGATGTCAGTTGAAGGTTGCTGACTTAAGGGCCAAACAAAGAATGATGGTTTGTGCCAATTTTGGTACCTTCCTGGATACTGTGCATGTGCAGATCTAAAAAGTATGGAGGACCATCTAGGACTTGATTTTTTTGGTTTTGCATGCAAATTTTGGGGATTGAGGGGCAAAATTTGTGTTTGGCCCTGGATTAATTTGAGTTAGCACCAGCTAGTCTGGGCCATTGGTTGTCGTATAAAAATATGTATAGAGTACTGAGGAGGAATACAAATGTTGAGAGAACAAGCTTTGTCTCTAAAGGTAAGACCAAAGACATAACGGACACACTGACTTTTTGGAAGCACCAAAAGATCCTAAAGTATGTGGGAAATTGTGAAGGTAAACACAGAGACACCTCTAGTTTAAGACAATGATTCTCTATCCAGAGCATAGCCTTTTGTGTCAACTTGGAAAACAAAGACTGCCATAACCATCTGCTGTCTATTTCAATGAGAACCGTAGAATGATAATCCTTGCCTTGAGATCTCAATGTTTCATACATATATATGATTAGTAATTCACCGACCCCATAGAGAGGTGTACTGGCTATAAGTTGATGCTTCCCTCACTGAGAATACATGCAAAAGATGCTGTAGGGCTGTGTGAACAAGCTTCCTGAATCTATATCGGGTTGTAGAGGTCATGTATATCGGAAAGAATGACAGCCTGAATGAAAAGACTGCAGCAACATTATGTGCCCACTAAGTTCTACCAAGCATGTGAGGTGTGATGATTCTCTTCTTCTTGAGATGAATGGTGATACGGTTGTTAATTACAACTATGCAAAGATATATAACAACTGATGTTGGGGTGTGTCTGCACGGCGATCATATGTGATGACCATAGTGAAGCAACAAAGAATATGAAACCATGACGTGAGTATCCACTAGTACGAGTGATAATGTTGAAAAATGTTGAAAGATGGTAATGGTTTGACCCGGAGAACCCCTGTACAGCAAGGCCAGTAGATCTCCGGGCTGGTTCAGCAACAGTGTATGATGAAAGCTATGCATTTCCAGTGAAATGATCATTAATGCCAATGAAAGTTGTAAGGATTTAATGGCTTGCTCACAGAACCAATTTACGGCCAGGCTAGTAGAAATGCAGTCTGGTTCAGCAACCATGTACAATGACCATGGTGAGCTTCAAGTTTTCACTTGAATAAGCGATAATGCTGATGGAATATTGTAAGGCACAATGGCTTGACCCGGACAACCACTCAATGGCAAAGCCAGTAGCTCTCTGGGTGGGTAAATTGTCTCTCCCACTCGAATCATATTTTTAAAGGCTACTAGTGTCAAACCTATGGAAAATGCCTGCAAACCTTGTGAGCTGGCATCTTGTCAAGCCGCTGGAAAACTTTGGCTCCAAGCCTGCAGCAGCTGACTTATAAAAAAATATGCACCTTTGATGCCAGATCGGCCTTAACCATTTATATTTTTGCTCTTAGTTAAAACGGTTCCTGGAAGTAGATCACAAAACATCAGCGTGCATTGACATCTGCACCGATGAATGTTCTGGTAATCTTCCTGTATTTAGAAGAAGCGTATGTGGGTCATAATTGGGTAAAACCTAGGAATGATGGGATCGACCCCAAAAGTTAAGGTTGAACTTTTGTCTTGCATTCTTCTTCAAAATACACACATAGAAGGTGTTTAGATTGGATTACAGGCATTATCTCTTTGCATGCTGCTGGTGATATTCCTGCCCAGCACAGGGTTTCTCTTGTCACTGATATAAGTATAATTTGGGCATATTTAAACAAATTTTCCCCTGTAAGGCCACACAAAGTTGATTGTCTGTTTCTCAGGCCATTTTTTTCCAAAAAAGCATGCGGGCGGGCGGGTTTTTTTTTTCTTTTTATTTTCTCCCCGAGAGGTTGTTTGTGGTAATTTGACCCCCACCCAAACGCCTGGTGGACCACGCAAAATTTCGCAAATATATTGGTTATTCACCACAGGGGTGTTGGGTCGTAAATGAAGTGGGGTTTGAATGTTTGTTTTTTCAGTGAAACGTGAAAGTTAAAAAATTTATAGTAATTTATATATTTTTTATACTTACCAATGACCCAGACTTAGCTGGTGCTAACTCTAACAAAACCAGGGCCAAACACAAATTTTGCCCCCCAATCCCCAAAATTTGCATCCAAAACAAAAAGAAATCATGTCCTAAAGGACCTCCATACTACGCCTCTACTGCGCATGCGCAGTGACGCAGACGTCCCGAAATTGGCGCCAATTATCATTCTTACTGGCAGTGCCAGTACTCAGCGGGGAGGCAAGAGTTCTCAACTCCAGGGAGGGCCATCCCCGTCTGGGTCATTGGTAAGTATAAAAAATATATAAATTACTATAAATTTTTTAACATTTTTATACTGTACCAATGACCCAGACTTAGCTGAATAGTAAACAGGCAGGAGGGCCTAGGACATAGAGGAAAATCCAATAAGCTCAACTATATAGTAAAGAGGTAACCCCTTAAGGAGAAAAGGAGTATTAGGCTTTACATGTATCTTTCTTATTTAATATTAAATTAGAAAGATACACTACCCTTAATAATTGAGCACAATAACATTCATGTTCTCTATTAACATCCAGTATAACCCTTATACTAATTATTTTTTAAGCAAGCCAATAAATAAAGTAGTCCAGAGAATTGAGACTCTTTATAGTCATTTAAAAGTGTCCGAGTATTGTATATTAAAGCCCGTTTGACACTTGACATATACAAATGCTTCACACCGAGCTACACTTTAAAAATAAGACATGAATGAATTTTAACATTAATATTACACTTTAAAACCATCCCGGAAGCGACTCAGAAATACTGACTTGGAGGAGGCATTCCCTTGCTTTTCACTATAAAGCAGGTGACCTAAGGGAACACCCCCCCCCCCCCCCCCCATCTTCCCCTTGCCCTGGGTCAAATAGCCCAGAGCGAAGAGGGCAGCCGGACGGAGTCACTGCCGGAACGGAACAGAAAGCCTGCATAACTATAGTTGCAACTGTTTAGTGGACGACATTCTGAGCAACAGATAACGGACCTAAACAATGCAGGTCTCCAGAAATGGACTCAATATTTCTGAGATAAAAATTCGTAAATGTGGATGGCTGAGACCAATAAGCAGCCTTCATTAAATCTGTAATAGCAACACTATTAGCATAAGCCCAGGAAGTAGAAAGAGCTCTTACTTCATGAGCAGAAATCTTAAGCACAGACTGCTGAGAAGAAGATAAATCTTCATAAGCAGTACGGATAGTTAATTGAATCCATCTAGCAATAGAATGGACTGAAATGTCCTTTCTATTAGGCATCAAAGACAGAAAGAAACGTTTCCGTCCCTTTCTGATAAACTGAGATCTCTGTTTATAGATACGTAATGCTCTAACAGGACAGAGTAAAGGCCTACGCCCGTCTGAAGACGGAAGAGCCTTAATAACAATAGGTTCCGGATATTTATTAAGAGCCTGATTCTTAGCTAAAAAACCCACATTAGTAGTGAAGGTGATAGTGTTCCCAACACTACGATAATGAGAATCATCCACCGATAGTGCATGAAGCTCACTGACTCTTCTAGCAGAAGAGAAAGCTAAGAGAAAAGCTGTCTTATAAGATAAGAATTTGAAATCTACTGTCCCAAGAGGTTCAAATGGCTTTTCCTTCAATTTAAGAAGAACCCAAGCTAAATTCCACTGAGGAATTAATCTAAGAGTTCTGGGTCTATTTATCGAAAAGTTTCTAACCAACTTAGATAAAGAGACATTAGATCCAATTTGTAAACTATCATGATGTGCATAGGTATCAGATAACATAGATCTATAACCCTTTATAGTAACAGGCTGCAGTTTGATTTCGTCAAACAAGTATACTAGAAAGTTTGCAATGTCTGGTATAGAGGGATCGAATATATCTACAGAATGATCCCTACACCAACGACGAAAAACCTTCCACTTAGCCGCATAGTTTAGCGAAGAGGAGGTCCTCCTACAGTTAGAAATCGCGTCCACTGCTCGTCCTGTAAAGTGCTTGCCATGCAAGAAGGACCGCACAATGGAAAAACGTGAAGGTTGAGACCTTGCGGGTTGTGATGGAGTTGGCGCGATTTCCCCTGCGAAAGAAGATCCTCCCGTGGAGGAAGCTTCCGCGGTAGGTCCCACAACAGACACCTGAGTAGATTCATCCACGGTCTCTGTGGCAACAGAGATGCTACCAACAGAATCTTGCATTGAGATTGTTTTATCTTTAGCAATACTTGTTGAATTAACGGCGCTGGAGGATACGCATATCCTATCATTCCGTCCCAAGGGATCGACAGAGCGTCTACTGCAAATGCTCTTGGATCCGGACACGGAGACACATACGTCTGCAACTGATTGTTGAGATGTGTCGCAAATAAGTCTATCATTGGCCGTTCCCATTGGTAGCAAATCTGATTGAATACTTGTTTGTTGAGAGTCCACTCCGACGGCAACAAGCGACCCTTTCGTGAAAGGGAGTCTGCTAGCACATTCAGACGACCCGGTATGTGACGGACCGAAAGAAGAACGTGATGTTCTAGCGCAAACAGAAGGATTCTTTCCGTTAGATTGAACAACGGAACTGAATGAGTGCCTCCCTGATTCCGTATATACGCCACTACTGTCGTATTGTCGGATAGGATTTGGACATGAGCATCGTGAATAATGTCCATCCAGTGACGTAACACAAGCCAAATTGACATCATTTCCTTGATGTTTATGTGCTTGCACAGGAATTGCGGATCCCAAAGACCCTGGCATCTCGAATCCGTTGGGATTAATGATGCACCCCAACCTGTTTGACTGGCATCCGTCATAACGGTAAAACTCGGATCCGGCAACTGCAGCGGAACTCCCTGAGTTAACCACTGAATGTTTGCCCAAGTCTGAATCTCTTGTTTCACTTGATCTGACAAGAGAACGTCTACATCGAGCGAATGAATTTTCACACTCCAATTCTGAGTCAAGAAAATTTGAAGAGGACGTGTGCGTAACCGCCCCATCGGAATGAGATCTGCGGCGGCTCTGCACAGACCTATCAGTCTCATAAATTCTCTCGCCGTGACTTTGTCTGCGTGCAGACAATAGCGAGCGTAACAACTGACTAATTTCGCTCTGGTTAACGGCAGACGAACGAGATTGTTGTGCATCTCGAAGCTCATTCCCAGATGAGTGAATGACTTGGACGGCACCAGATCCGACTTCTCCTCGTTTACTATAAAACCGAGACGTCGGAGCAATAGAAGAAGATTCTGAACATCGTTCTGAAGCGTTAACTCATTGCCGTACCTCTGAAGAATGTCGTCCAGGTAGGCCGACGCTACCGCAGACGAATGAGCTCGGAAGTAGATCATTACCGAGTTCATTACCCGAGTGAAAGCCCAGGGTGCTAGATTCAATCCGAAGCACATCGCCCGGAATTGATACACCACTCCTAGGACTGCGAAGCGTAGATACTTTCGGAATGTCGGATGTACCATGACGTGAAAGTACGCATCTTTGAGATCTATGCTCGTTGCATAATCGTTCACCCGAATACTCGCTCTGACCGATCGAATCGTCTCCATATAAAACTTCGGAGCGACGATCAGCTTGTTTATCCAGCTCAAATCTATGACTGGACGGAACGAGCCGTCTGGTTTCGGAACCAGAAACAGATGGCTGTAGAATCCCGGAGATTCCTGGTTTTCTACGACCCCTACCGCGTTCTTCATTAAAAGAGACTGCACCTCTGATAACAGAGCGTCTCTTTTCTGCGGATTTGACGGAAGATGAGTCCACTTTGGACTTCGAGTTAATGGAGGCTTTCGTTTGAAGGATATCTTTAGACCTTCCGAAGTCACTCCTCTCACCCAAGGGTTGTCCATAATCGACGCCCATTCTTGTGAAAAGCTCGACAACCTTCCGCCAACCGGAACGCGATAGAGGTTTAAGCCATCACCTCCTGGACCTGCGAGGCCTGCGGTAGGAGAAACCACGTCTTCCACGGCCTGCACCTCGCCCCGTCGACCTCGGGGCGTCCGAACGATTGTCCCGGCCTGAAGGACGTCCCGAACGAGAGTCGCTATCCTGACGGTCTCTCGAATAAGACCAAGAGGACGCACTGGAACCTCTATAGGAACCTCTCTTGGGCGCATTAGACCCAGAAGTGCCTGTCTTATTCGTGTCTGCTGTATCCGACTTCTTAGGAGCAGATTTGAACAACAGAGAATCCTTAGCTTTCTTTGTAATTTTATCATAAATAGCGGAAAGCTTGCCGTCAAAGAGAAGTTCTCCTGAGACCGAAGCGACTCTAAGAGAGTTCTTCACCTTAGAAACCACTAGTGTGGATGTAGCTAGGGCTGCGTCACGTCTAACCAACTCCAGATTTGCCACTGAAAGGGCGGAGTTACACGTGGAATAAGCTACTGCCCTTGAAAGAAGTCTTAAAGAGGATTGTATATCCTGAAACTCTTTCCCCTGAAGGCGCAGTGATAACGCCTTAGTAAGGTGATCTGCGTAAGATAAGGCATCTAAATTGGCTCTGTTAGACGCAATAGCTGTTTCCAACACCGCGGTTGGAATAGAAGCTGACGACGGTAATGATAGCTCTAAGTCTTCCGCCTCGTCGTCCATACGCAGAGGGACTCTCGGTATACCCTGTCCTGCCGTATCGAATTTATTCCTTGCATTAATGAAAGGCAGGTTGAGAGTATTAGCGGACAAGAAACCTGCTTTCCTCGTCCTGGAAGCAAGTTTAAATATAGCGTCGTTCAATAATTCAAATGTTCTTGCAACATTATTGGACTGCGACGGAAACTCGGGAGCGATGTCCCTGAACCGCTCAAAAAATTCAGAGTCCAATGACGCTATAATTCTCTTGTCCGGAACCGCAGCAGTCTGGCCCGACGGAACAACTTGAGGGAGAAAGTGCCGAATGAAGTCCACGGCAGCTTTATGTTGTTCCGAAAAGGATAGCTCCAAGTCATCCGTATCCCTTTCACCATCCGGTCGGACCTCATGATGTTCCCGGTCGTCCACCCCGATGCTTCGGCGGAGCGTACCGACCCAGCGCCGTCGGATAATACTCGATCCGACACCGTTTCTGTCGGCTGCTGGGATGCTGCGATAAGCTGTGCTATCTGCACAAGAATGTCCTGCGTCGAGACCTGCGGAGGCGCAGTCTTTCGCTGCTTCGCCGAGGGCAGCTCCGCATCAGATGGCTCCCGCATACTTTTCCTATGCGAACGTCCGGAGTCCATCGGTCTCGAATCCCTGGCTGCCGGATGGTGTGACCTGGTCGCCGAAGAATCCTTGATCGGCGAAGCTGGTAATATATCGGCGGTCACGCAGCCAAGGTGCGGTCGTGTGCGCTGACGAGAAGAGGAAGCCTTAACAGTCTCTGCGGACTGCTTATACAACGGAGCGTCCCGAGCGACGGACGTATGCTCCGCTAGACACATTTTGTACCACAACATCTGGTCCCAGATGTTGTTGTACGAGAGAGGGGCCTCTCTCGCTCGCGGCCCTGGCTGGACCTGGACGAGCTAGGAACCGGACTCAAAGGCTTCCTCCGTTCTCGCTTACTATCCGCCGTCACTGGGTGTGCATCTATTATGTTTATAGTGCTCGCATCACCCAAAACTTCCTCTTGGACCGCATCGGACGAACCCAGCTGCCGAACCATTCGGTGAATGGACGCTACACCGGGCGAGCTAGCGGACGACATTTGTCTAATCTCCATGAGCACTTTTGCCGCTAGCTCTGAATTCATTTGTGACGACGGACGCACACTTGTAGAAAAAAACATGGAAACATCACCCTGTTCTGGTTCCTCTGAAATAGAAACTGAGAGAGTAGAGTGACCTTGCGGAGAAAGAGCCGGCATCGCCCTTTCTCCAGAAACAACATATCGTGACACACGTTTCCAATGTTTCTCATCCCAATATTCACATATAGGACAGGGATTAATGCGAGAACACTGACTACAATTAATACAATGATCATGAAAGTCAGAGGAAGATTTCTTCCAATTACAATTTGAACAACGTCCCTTCATTGTGAAAGAACAACAATAAGTCCTAGTTACTCGCAAAAACCCCTGACACAAAGATACATAATAACATGATCCATTAATAAATGAAAAAACAATTGCAAATCAAAATAATTTTGAAAAAATATTTTTTCAGCGAAGCCCAAGTTGCTGAAAAGTAACATTGAGCCCCGATGGATCCGATGGCAAAGTGTGGTCAAAAATTTTAAATTTATATTAAATAATTAATGAGACACTTACGGATAATATAAATGTATCTTATAGTGAGATAAACTACAGCAAAGGCAAACAGCCCCCCTCAAAAAAGGCTGTTGCCAATGTAAACAAACAGTGTAAAAACACCAGAAAACATGACTCCAGGCACTGAAAAAACTGGCCCGGAATCAGTCATCAAATTACACTATATCTGATGCAAAACAGAGACTCCCAGGGGAGAATCTGCAGAACATCAGATGGAAGATGCAGAACACAAACGTCATACACCCATGGGTGAAAACGTAACTATGGGGAAAATAACAGAAAACATTCTGTAACCAAGCAACTCTCCCAGGAAATTTTAGAAATGAAATTTCTCAAAAATATGCCAAAAGCATGGGAGAATTGCAAGGGGGGACTTTAGAAGGCTAGGGGAGAGGAAACACTGAATAAGCAGTGCAACATTTAGCAAGAATGACAACAAGAGGCCCATGCCTCGAAAATAGGCAACTTAACATAATTTCATCAAAAATATTTAAGTACAGCCCTGATTATTTTTTGTCACTTCTTTTTCCTCTCCTCCTTAGAATCACATTTTCTCCAAAAATTACGTGTCTGGCATCCTTTAAACTGAGATTTACAAGCACAAAGATCAGTGAGATGTTGACTGATGAAGGGCCAAACAGAGAATGATAATTGGCGCCAATTTCGGGACGTCTGCGTCACTGCGCATGCGCAGTAGAGGCGTAGTATGGAGGTCCTTTAGGACATGATTTCTTTTTGTTTTGGATGCAAATTTTGGGGATTGGGGGGCAAAATTTGTGTTTGGCCCTGGTTTTGTTAGAGTTAGCACCAGCTAAGTCTGGGTCATTGGTACAGTATAAAAATATTATAACACAGGACGAAAGTCACGAAACGCCTCGTGGGTGAAACATCTCGGGTTGAAACGTCTCTGGTTACAAATCAAATGTCGAAGTGCCAACTTTCAGAGATTTATTTTACCAAAAAAAAATCCTTTCACAACCTGCCAAATAAAATCGTGAATCGCAATTTTTCCCCATAAAATTCAAAATTATCACAACGCATTTGAACGGGCAGTTCATCCATAAATCATATTTTTTTGAAATCTGAAAATGAAATACAAAACGAATGTTTGCGTGTTTTTATTAACCAATTCGACCGCACATACCTGCCTATATGCAATTTATTTTCAACTATGACTGTTATTTTTATATCAAGCAACGGTTACTATTAGTTATCCAATTATCCCACATCTCAAATGCATTTATTTAAATTAACTGGGAAACTTGTAACGGTTTCAAATAACAGTACACAAATTCCCAATGACGGCCATTTACAAGACAAATGTTACTAAAAATAAATGCCAGGAGACTGTGTTCCATTCAACATAGCACCTGACTTTGCAGACTTTCTGAGGGTTGGTGCGAATCAAACGTGGTGCGATTTGACCATTCCCCTTTGTGACTGTTTGTTGTCAGACTGAAAGACACCTTCCTTCTTGCTGTCATTATGACTTACCTTTTACAGAATAAAACACTTTCTGTCGTGAATATTGCTAAAACCCACCCACTTTATTAAGGTATGATGTAGAAAAAGCTTGAAGTGTGTTAATTCAAAATTTGCGAACGCATCGATATCGATTTACCGAAATGAGCACAATATCTCAAATTTTTTTTAAAGATTTTTTTGGTGTCATAAAAAGGTTGTATGCGCACCAAAAATGACCATGCGCGCGGGCCTGAGAAACAGAGGTGGATATCAAAGCCTGACATAAATAAATAAAAGAAGTTTAACTAAATTATACCATGTTTTTGAAAATGTCGATTGCATGAAATTAGGAATCAAGAAATTTAATATTGTTGACATTTAATTTAAATAAAAACAATTTTGATAAATTTCACTGTATACTTGTGTTATTGTAAGGTATTTAGTCATATAAGTTCCAAAAACACTATATGAATTATGGAACTAAGAGAACTAAGTGACACTAAACCCCAATCAACAAGTCTATAGCCTAATATGATGATTGCGGTAAGAACAATATAAATTGAATAAATAAAATAATAAGGCATAGTAAATACAATAATCAAAGAAATACAATGTCTAAATTATTTTAAAAAGAGCCTCAACAACACGTCCCCTAAGTTTTCAAATAAGAAAACAACTGATGTGTAATACTAGAAGTTGAAATTTACATGATGTAACTGATAGTAATATAATTTGCAATGAACATAAGATTGTACCAGTGTGATGATAATGAATGAGGAATTACGTGTATGAATATAAACTCTAAAATCTTTTTCAATCACTGAAAAGTGAATACATTTCCCAACAGATTGTGTTAATTCAACTACTGCGAAGCTAAGAATATTTGAAGAATCTTTCTCAATAAGCCCCAATCAACACAATTTATTTTTTAATAAAAATTGTATTGATGCTTGAATCTTTTTATCAGAAAATATAAAGGTGAAATTTATGAATTAATTGGTTACCAGGATAAAAAAAATGGAAAAAACAAATACTTGATGAAAAACTGAACTTTGTAAAAAAAAAAATGGAAAAAACAAATACTGGATCCCAATAAAGACTAATAGTTTGACATTTTCAGTTTTTTACTGTCAAGTGAGCAGTACAAGTTCATTTACCAAATGCGAAAACACTTACTTCCTTCATTTTTAATTGAGTGCATCAAAACAACAAAATGTAATTGATTGATCACCACTGTATTGTCACACCCAAAGCTATTGAAAATAATGACATTATCCCAGCTTATGTTTTTCAAGTCACAGAAGAATAACAAAGATTTTCGAAAGAAATTTTTCACAATTTTAAGTTATTTTGTTCAAGTAAGTGGGAACAAAAAGTGTTATTCTCAGTCACAAGTATTGAAATATCCTGTAAGAATTCTCCCAATATGCAGGAGGTGTACAGATTTTTTGAAATGTTTTGTGCATATATTCTCCTTTTTGTAATTAATATCTAACAAATTAAAAGCTTAGGCATACAAAGAGAGCTACATTTTCTTGAAGGTAAAGGCCTTTGAAGACCAAGGCCCCTTTTAAAAACCTATGTTCATTTGGCGAGTTTGAGGCAAAACAGCCTTCGAGATTTTCAATTTTGATATTTTTAACAAAAAATCCTGTGCAATTTTGAGACAACTCAGGTTCCTATTAGGTATAGGTTTCAGATGATAATAAATGAGTTCCAAGATAGCATAAGATTCAGAGTTACAATGCAAGACCACTGGTCTCCCGGGTAGACTTAAGTCATCTGTCCATGAAAATAAAAGCTCAAGTCTGCCACAAAGGAGAAGGGGCAGGTGTTTGTGTGTGGGATATACTGTCTGTCTGGGTTTTTTTTCTTCCTTTTTTTTTGGGGGGGGGGGGGGAGGAGGGTGGAAGCAAGATGGGGGGGGGGGGGGGCAGAGCTCATACATAGTGTGTTTGCAAAGGGATGGGTATGTATGTTTGTATGTGCAAGTGAGAGTATGTACAGGAATTCATGTGTATAGTACCATACTTGAAAACAAAAATTGTCCACATCCAACACCCCCTCCCCCGCTAAAAAAATATCCTTTTTCATACAATACAACAGTGAAACACTAACAAACCTGCATGACTGTTACATCATAAAATACTGTGAATAATCCTCTCTCTGACTCGATGGCTGGAACGCAACCAAAGAATGGCATGTTTTGCAATTTATCACATTTCCAAAATTTTCTGTCAAACTGCAATATGACCTTCATAAAAAAGAATAAAAAGAAACAACAGAAGTAAGAATGCATAATAACTTAGGAGCAATTTATTGTATATCAATTCTCAAACAACCTTTCATTCAGGGCACATGGCCCCAATCCAACCCTCCCACTTTTTTCTGCAGATGTCTGCCGTGATGAGACAATAGGTTTAAATATATGAGAGCATGATAATGTGTAAATGAACATTCATTCCTGCAATATACTGTATGCAAATGTAAAAAAATTAGTTGGATTTTCCCAATGAACTCCACCCACAGCCTGTTTCTTCCACTTCAAACAGATCCAACCCTTTTCCATCAGGCCAAACTCTGGAAAGTCCAGTGTATTTTGGTTATTTGTGCCCCAACTACCCCTACTTTCATTGGGCTTCTGCCACCTCTGCTCAACACACCACATGTTAGGGCTTATAACACTGATTAAACCACTTTGTAAAACCAATCACAACTAGGACTAATAATGGTAAAATTTTCTGCTCAAGTGTTGGATGTCTGCACAAGCTATTAATCCTTCACCCAACTCAAATGGTGACAATACTTGAAAAAATATTTCTTGAATAACTAAAAAATTCATATTCTGCCTAAAACAAAGCTTCTGACCCCACCTGGAATGAGCTCAAAGAGTTCATTCCAATAAACACTATGTTTTTGAGGCAAAAAAATGGAAAAACTAAATTGGAATGTCGATTTTGTGAATTGTGCTGCCAGTTTCCCATTCCTTAAGGTAACGGGTTAACTAAAATTTTTTTAACAATCCTTCTTGCTATTTGGCTTGGAGTTAATTACTTCAAAAATCAACATCACAACATTACTCTGATGCAATAAAATGTCTGACACTGCAGTTTAGCTTTCAAGGTTCACCTGACCATTTTTTGCTGATGTCAACTGAGAACATGATATTTTGATACAACAGCATCATTGAAAGTAGATTACCAAAACACTTGTGGAGTGGGGGAGCATGATGGCTCATTGATTAGCATAGTGGACTTTAGATCAAAAGGTCATAGGTTTGATCCTTACCCACATGCTATACATTGTCTTTGAGGTTGAGATACTCAATTTCAATTGCCCAAGTGGAAACATGGTGGCACCAGTGTGCTAAGGCGTATTGAATGTCAATGGTACACATACCTTCAACTGATGCTAACCCTGTTTGTATGGAGTTAGTATGTTGGATAGTCAAACAGTTACTCAACGCTGCTTGCGGGTTCTCTCTGGGTACATCCACATCCACGAATTAAACTGTCAACACATTTTACCATGGTTACTGAAAGTGTCATTAAGCCCCCAAAAATATACGAATAAAAAAAAAGAAATAAATATCCTGTGTGGTGGAGTTTCCACTCAGTTAATAGCTCCCAAACTCTGTGAAAAGGCCCAAGAAGCACAACCAAAGTTTCAATAAGTCAATGAACCTATGTTATTGACACAGAAGCCCTTTGGCTGAAGTGTTTCTTGTACCTTTTTTATTTTTTTCACTGTACATGAGTTTTGAGCTAAAACTCCCCTCTCTGTTTTAGTGATAATCCACTCTGCAACTGAAAGACTGACACTCAAAAATATAGAAAATACACTGAATGACACACCCGTATGTTATTCTGTGTTTATTACATGCCTTCACATCTATGAAAGCAATTATTAGAAGGACACTCAGCAATTCATTTTGCAACTTGTCCCCTGAGTTCCAATGTGTTCTACATGCCAGTAGGCACATAGAACACATTGGGACTCAGGGGATGAACTATCAACAAAAAGAATGCATTTTATCACCAACCAAATTTGCGAGGGGAACCCATGTTACTATTTTTAGCTATTGCTATCAATTCAAATTTTAACTGTAGTGCCCAATTTTAGAAAATTCCAGTGAAATTATGCTTATGTTTACAAAGTGTCATCTGAGGAGAACACAGAAAGATGACCCTGCCTCTTTTTGTATTGCTCCTTAGTGTTGGATACAGTGTGGTTCTTCAGCATGGGGCCATAACACTGAATAAAATTTTTACTGAACTGAGCAGGTCATATAACAATGTAAGCATAATAATAAACATGTAATAATGCACTGTTACAATCTTACCTTTTCAACACATCCAGCCCCTAGGGAATCAATAGCATTCATCTTTTCTTCAGGGAGTGCAGGATGGAATTTTATTACCCTTTTCTTCAATACTGATAAAGGAACTGTGACCAGAACCTGAAGAGTAAAAGATCCTCTATTCAGTATGCAGTGTCAAGAATAAAGGAATTTCACATGCTCTCTTGATGTGACAATCAAACTGTAGCAACACAAACCTTTCTTTTGACTTGAGGTCCTCTTGAGCATGTGAATACCAAGATGTGATTTTCTTTTCAATACATGAAACATTCTGCACCTTCTATTAAATGAAGTGGCCAAATTCATTCAGTACCATACTCAGATCCTGCCACATTTTGTTACTTTTGCAAAACATAGTTTCTACAGTATGACTACACAATTTAGCTCAGCAAACTCATACCAATGAGGGTAATAGAGCAAAAAAGTAAATGAGAAAGTTTGTTCCATACACGTAAAGATTATACAGGCCTTTATATTGGTCTTATTTGGGCATTGCACCAAACACGAACCCCAAGCAATATGGTCTGCTGAGAGATAAAAGCGTTGAGACATTTGTAATCTTGGAATCTTGTTTCTGATACTCTTCATTTTTGTGGGGCTTAGAAACAGGACCAAACTTGAAAAAACACATGATTTGGGCACGACTAATGTAATTTGGGCATAGCGATAACTCTCAATAATTTGGAGTAATTTAAAGGCCTGTGTTATACAAAACAGAATTCCCGCAAAAGGTTGATCAGTTAACTAGCTTGGTGCTGAAAGCCAATATTTGGTCTTTATTATTTATTTTTTTATTTATTGGTGTTTAAGGTCACATACTTCTGCACAAAGGCTTATCATGACCACAACATGGAGATAAAGTCAAGTCTATTGTTTATACTCATGTTGCCCATTTTAGAGGATTTCCACCCCAAGCAATGGTGACTGGGTCCTATTTTACCAGTAAAACAGAGCTTTTTTACCACAGTAAACAAACACTGCTTCACTTCCCAGATTTCGACGGAGGAGGACTTTATTAAAATGTGTAGGTGCTGTAATAAAGTTATCATGCTTCATATTCAGCTGAAATCCAATTCTATTTTGTCAATATTTATGTATTTATTGATGTTTAACAACATTTTTGACAGCCAGGTCCACCTCATGTCAGACATTTTCATGGGTGGAGAAAAACAAGAGTGCCCTGAGAGAACTATCAATCAGTGGCAAGCAACTGTCAGACACACCAACATACCAACTCTGCACAAGGAGGGTCAGCACTAGTTGAAGGCAAGTGCACCATTGACATGCAGTATGCCAAAGAACACAGTGCCACCATGCCCCAACATGGGCCATCAGAATTAAGTGCCTTGCCCAAAGGACATAAGCAGTTACCATTGGTCGGGATCAAACTATGGACTTTTTGGTTCAAAGTCCAATGCTCCAGCCACTGAAAACATTTTGTCTAATAAAGAGTTGTTATATTTACAATTCATTGGAGACAGACTACAAGCCTGAATTCTAACAAAATAAAGTGTGGATGAATAAAGATTAATTTCTCAAAATTCAACATTCAATTTTTTACATAGCAAACTAGCCCAAGGGTATTGAGTGAAGCTGCCAAGAATGTAACATAATGTCATAACATAATGTCAACTTCCATCTGAACAGCATCTGAACAATTTAGACCCAGTATAACCCAGCACACACCTGGAGTTTCTGAAATATTTTGTGAAAGAATGTTTGAAAGGACTCAAAGAGCCCTTTCCAACATTGTGCCACATAATAACTCTTTCCATGCAATAACAGTCTCTTGCCACAGATCATGTCACTGAAAGCAGCTTGCTCAATGTCAATTATGTATGTTATTGGCTTAGTTTTTGAATATATACATTATGTTATATCTTTTTGTTGGGAAATCAAAAATTGCTTCCAGACAAAAAGAGGCCACAAGGATCTTTAATCGCTTACCTGAGAAAGTTGCTTAAAGAAGCAGCTATACAAAAGCTTTTGAAAACCATAATCTGGACATGTATACTACTCTGATGGAAAATATTTTGGATGGGTCACATTCAATTCCCAGGTCAATTTCTGGGTCCATGAATTACATGATTGTTTGTTGGCTCCTCAAGTTTCTACTATTTATTTATTTATTGGGGTTTAATGGCACTTTCAACAGCTAGGGTCACCTCATGTCGGTCATTTTTATGGGTGGAGGAAACTAAAGTACCCAGAGAGAACCACCAAGCAATGGTGAGCAACTGCCAGACTTCCCAATGTACTAACTCCACACAAGCAGGGCTAGCATTGGTAAAAGACAAGTGCACGATCAACATGCAGTAAGTCTTAGTACACAGCACCACTGTGCCCAAAAATGGGTAATCAGGATTAAGTGCCTTTCCCAAGGACACAACAAAATCAAAGTTACCGCTGGTGTGGATCGAACTATGGGTCTTTCTGTTTGAAGGCCAATGCCGTAACCACGGAGCCACCACACTCCCCACTAGTTTCTACTGATCTAGTAATTAAGTGTATTCAGAGGTGTTCACTCACTGGATGCCGGTTCTAAATCACCCAGTGAGCAATGTGCATTAAGTCAAGCAAGATATATCAAACACATAAAAATACAAACCTTATTTACAACATGAACATGTCCTGAGGTAGTTGTAACTTTTATATATTCACTGTCATACATTACATTTGAGACCTGAAAAAAAGTTAGAGGATACCTGTTTTTGAGTAGGTGGAAGAATTATCTCAATCATCTTTTGAGATACTTCTGATACCTAATTAAAAACAGAATGTAGTCTTTTTATTATATGCATTCTGATGTTTTAAACTCAATTAAAATGTGTTTTAAATGCAATTAAAACACCCCATCACTGAAAATGTGCACTTCAATCAATCTAAACTAATTGCACAAGCATGTCACTTCTATAGATATTCTATCATGTCCATCGTGACAATAAATATTGAAAAGAAAATATTTATTGAACATTTCCAACTATCTTATAAGTTAACATATACTAAAAAATAATATCTCTTTCACGTGCATGTGTATAAAATATTTTTTTAAAATCACCAAAAAAACCAAACCTGAATGCAAATATTAGGATTTTCAAATTTCATTTTTGTTGTTAAAAACATATTAACTGGTGGAGTGCATGAAACCACTATCATGGCTCCACTGAAAAGTGCTGAAAGCAACTATAGTGGCATTACACTGTGTGCATTAACTTGTTTGCTCTGTATTGGATTGGACAAAAATGTTTACATAAAACTGTTTTGTTATTGTCAGATATGAACAACATGTGTGTGGCTATTCTGTTGTTAACTGTACTCCTGCATATATCAAAGGGAGTTACATCATAACTGACACAGGAAGTGACACTGTTGGTTTTGGAGGTATTCACATGTGTAATGGATGCCAGGTGAAGGTGGGTGACTCAGTTGAGTAAATTGTAAGTTATAGTCAGTATAGATTACCATTTATTGGAGAGTGCCAATAGACACCAATACATGGTAATAGATCAATCATTTATGAAGAACATCTTGCTAAAGTAAGACTCTCATTGCTGGTAGCATGGTATCTTTGAAAAAAATACTTGTGTTACAATCACTTTTGAAAAATAATGTAACATTCTACCATTTATTTATTTATTGGTTGGTTTTAAGGTCACATATTATTGCACAATGGCTGATTGTGACTGTAACATGCATATAAAATCAAGTTTAGCCAGTCATTTATACCAGGTTGCCCATTTTAGAGGACTTCATTGATTACTGGGTCCTATTTCACCAATAAAACAGAGCTTGTCTACCATAGTAGATGAGCTCTCCCTCACTTCCCAGGGTTCCCACAGGAAACTCTACCAGTTAAGAACATTCCATGTGGAAGTTTTTTTTTTGGTTACTTGAAATCAGTGATGTCAGAAGCACATAACTTCAAAGGGTAAAGATAGACTGACTGAATATAAATGATAAGCAAAGTTTGAAACTTCTACTCCAGAATCACATAAGAAATGATCGTTTGTTTCTGTCTATTTCTTGATTTATGAATCCCCCCAAAAAAGGCTAAACTGTGTAAATGGGCATAGTCCATTTACACTATGTTTGGCCTTTGTTTTTTGGGGTTCATAATTCAAAAAATAGACAGAAACAAACGATCATTCTTAATAATTAAACCCAGGGAGCAATAAATTTAAACACTCTCTACCTTGAGGAGTTATAATAATAAACAGCTGCGCCATGAGCGCATGATACGCCCGTTATTAATTACAAGAGGGAACCACACAATATGAGTATACATGTGTACTTGTCAGGTTACATATACTTGCCACCAAAAAATCATGAAAATTGCTCAAAGTCCAACATGTGGAAAATTGCCTATATTTTGATGAATAAAGTCCCATAACTCTGGAATGACAAATCGGACAGCAACACAAATCGAAAGGAAGATTCCTTCTATCAACATATACTTGCAACCAAAAAATCATGAAAATTGCTCTAAGCATTTTCAAGTTATTGTTCGACATGTGAAAAATAAAGTCCCATAACTCTCGAATGACTAATCGAACAGCGACACCAAACGAAAGGGAGCTTCCTTCCATCAACATAAACCACCTACCAAAAAATCGTGAAAATCTCTCGAAGCGTTCTCGAGTTATTGTACGACGTGTAAAAAATCAACAATTTTCTAAGTAATAAAGTCCCATAACTCTGGAATGACTAATCGAACGGCAACACTAAACGAAAGGGAGCTTCCCTCCATCGATATACACCACCTACCCAAAAATCACGAAAATCTCCCAAAGCGTTCTTGAGTTATCGTACTATGTGTAAAAAATCAACAATTTTCTAAGTAATAAAGTCCCATAACTCTGCAATGACTAATCAAACGGCGACACTAAACGAAAGGGAGCTTCCCTCCATTGATATACACCACCTACCCAAAAATCACGAAAATCTCTCAAAGCGGTCTTGAGTTATCGTACGACGTGTGACCGGAGAGACAGATGGTTGGACAGCGGTATACCATAATACGACCCGTTTTTTCAAAACGTGCGTATAAAAACCAGGTCGCATCATGTTCTTGTTGAGAACTGAATAAACAAGAGGCCCCAGGGGGCCTGAGGGCATTCACCTGACATGGTAGCCTAAATATAAAACCCAGGGAATTGATTTCAACAAGTTGCATCTGGCCCTCCTTAGAAAAGCTTACACCAAATATCCAAAGATTCAGACCAGTGGATCTAAAAAAAAAATATTTTTAAAGAATATTCCTCATATTGAACTAAGTTATAGGAAGCCCAAATATGAACCCAGAGACTTGGCTTCAACAAACATGAATCTCACCTCCAGTGGGATGCCATTATTCCAAATATCAAAAGATTCTGACTGGTGGATGTGAAGAAGATTTTTGAAGAATATTCCTCATATACATGTATTGAACTAAGTTATAATTCAGGCTCCCACAGGGAGCCCAAATATCAACCCAGGGACTTGGCTTGAACAAACTTGAATCTCCCCCCCCCCCCCCCCCCCCCCCCCTAAGGATGCTACATGCCAAATATCAAAATATTCCGACTGCTGAATCTGAAGAAGATTTTTAAAGAAAAATTCCTCATATTGAACTAAGTTATAATTTGGGCTCCCACGTGGGGGAAAACAAATATGAACCCAGGGACTTGGCTTCAACAAACTTGAATCTGCCCCCCCTCCCCACCTGCATACCGAATATCAAAATATTCCAACTGCTGGATCTGAAGAAGATTTTTAAAGAAAATTCCTCATATTGAACAAAGTTATAATTCGGGTTCATGAACCCAGGAACTTGGATTTAACAAACTTGAATCACACACCCCTAAGGATGCTGCACACCAAATATCAAAACATTCCGACTGCTGGATCTGAAGAAGAAGATGTTTTAAGAAAATTCCTCATTTTGAACTAAGTTATAATTCGAGCTCCCACAGTGAGCACAAATATGAACCCAGGGACTTGGTTTCAACAAACTTGAATCTCACCCCACTAAGGATGCTGCATACCGAATATCAAAATATTCCAACTGCTGGATCTGAAGAAGAAGATTTAAAACAAAAATTCCTAATATTGAACAAAGTTATAATTCGGGCTCCCACAGTGAGCCCAAATATTAACCTAGGGACGTGGCTTGAACAAACGTGAATCTCACCCCACTAAGGATGCTGCATGCCAAATATCAAAACATTTCGACTACTGAATCTGAAGAAGAAGATTTTTAAAGAAAAATTCCTCATTTTGAACTAAGTTACAATTCAGGCTACCACAGTGAGCCCAAATATGAACCCAGGAACTTGGATTTAACAAACTTGAATCTCACCCCCCTAAGGATGCTACATACCAAATATCAAAACATTCCGACTGCTGGATCTGAAGAAGATGTTTTAAGAAAATTCCTCATTTTGAACTAAGTTACAATTCGAGCTCCCACAGTGAGCCCAAATATGGACCTAGGGACATGGCTTGAACAACCTTGAATCTCACCCCCCTAAGGATGCTACATACCAAATATCAAAACATTCTGACTGCTGGATCTGAAGAAGATTTTTAAGAAAATTCCTCATTTTGAACAAAGTTACAATTCGGGCTCCCACAGTGAGTCCAAATATGAACCCAGGAACTTGGCTTGAACAAACTTGAATCTCATCCCCTTAAGGATGCTGCATACCAAATATTAAAAGATTCTTATTGGTAAAAGTACCCCATGATAAAACAGATAGCAATTTTTTTTTACCATTCCATTCTGTTGGTCCTAAGGAAGCTTCACACCAAATAAGAATTCTCAGTGCAGTGTAGTTTTGGAGATATGGGCGTTTTAATTTTTTTCTATTTTTAGCTCCTGCGGTTCCCATGGGAGTGACAGGAAAATTGCTTTTGGCATAAATTACTTATGTCCCAATAAAACCTCATGTCAAATTTGGTTCAAATCAGACTCTCGGTTTGGAAAATAGAAATATTGGGTGGGGAAAAAATTCTTGCCCCTCCCATAACGATGACAAATATAAACCCTAGAACTTCTCTTGAACAATCTGAGTCTACACTTCAAAAGGAAGCTGCACACCTAATATCAAGTCTCTGCTACTGCTGGTTTATGAGAAGAAGATTTTTTAAGATTTAGTCTCACTTTTTGGGCGTGGCCCTACCAAGGGGCGGGTCAACTTAATTTGAACAAACTTGAATTGACATATGATAGGGAACATGCACATCAGATTTGGTTCAATTTGGTTGAGTAGTTTGTGAGAACAAGCCGATAATGTAAAGTTAACGACAGACGGAAAGTGATCAGTAAAGCTCCCCTTGAGCTTTGCTCAGGTGAGCTAAAAAGGCACAGTTTTCTAATATTCTGTTTGAAATGACGACACATTTCACTGACAAATGTTCTTGTGTCATTAAAAATTTTATTGACCAATGAATTATGTAAGTTAAAAGGAACGCTATAGGCCAGGCCCACACAAAAACTTCAATTTTCATTTCCATGTGACGTGAAGGTGATGTCATTCAAGGCAAGGCTGGGTTAAATTTAATTCTGATTTTGATCATTACCTGAGAAATTGAAAACACAATTGTTAAATGTGGAGTTCGATATAAACCCAGATGACACGAAGTTGACTGAACTTTGTCTCAAAAAGAGTTAATTCAGGTTATTTGAAAAGTTTCGATTGCAAGAGTTTCGTTTGTGGATGCCATCAACGTCAGTGATGAAGCATTTTGTTCATGTTGACAATGTTGTGCACAAAGTTGAATTGTCATGAAGGACATTGTTTGACTGATATTTTGTTTCTTTAAAGAGGGATATTCCCTATTGGAACCGCAGACGGAACCTCCATTTCGACGTCCACTCACATACATAATGTGTCTTGGTTCAAATCCAACATCACACATTCTCTGGATACTAGTTGCTTGTAAACAGTGTGTAGTGTATGTTGTGCTACAATGCCTACAGGCTACATTTTGCATTTTGTGAAATGTCACATAAATTTTGAGAACTGATATTCTTTTACAAATTACACACTTGTCAGTGAACCACATAAATTCAGTTGATGGTGAAAGGAGACCAATGTGGAGAGCAGGTAGGTGGCAATTTTATTTAAATCAGTTTGATCAATTATATCTTTATGACAGGTTGGTAATGATTATGACCGGACATTGTTTACGTTTGATTTGGGTAAAACGATGAACGTAGACGATCATCTATTCATTTTAATTGCGTATATAAAAAAAATTAAACATGGAATAAAAAGCATGATAAGGATTTCATTGTATATTTTATTTTGAAAGTAATTTTAAAATGGTGAGATAAATATTAATTACTTTTCATTTTGAAACAATATGAAGGTGCAGAGGTTCTTTTCCATTCACACTGTGCAACGTAATTTTAACGACTGGCAGTGGGGCATGGTTTAGGGCGGGCCTAAATGCATTTTTTTCGGTTCATTGTGATATGAACAGAAAAAAGAAGAAATAATTTAGCCAATCATTTTGCCTGAAAATGCATGAAGAGAAAAAAGGTTTAATTACAGGTGCTTAAACAATAAGAAAATAATGAAGATTCCATGGACCGTTTTGGAAACAAGAGGCCCCACGTGGCCTTAATCGCTCACCTGACAAAGTGACTCTAAGAAGTATTTTAGGTCACCTTCACCATGTCATGCCTCATCAACATTAACTGGTTGAGTGATAGATTTTGTTTGAAGTTCAACATTTGTTACCTAAAATTAGTTTTATTTAAAATCATTGGTGTGTGGCCAATCTCCAATGATTTTTAATAAAGCAAATTTATCTCTGCAGACAAACTGGTTTAGCATGAAGCACAAACAAGGAATGTGAAGAGATAGCCTTGGACATCTCTCCCCAACTGTGGATATCTTCCATGTGCTACATGTACATATTTGCATGCAAGAAAACAAAAATTTTCACAAATTTTCCAAAATATTAGTTTTTTTTATCATCATTGGAACAAGCTCAAACAGCTTATTCCAATAGGGGTATGGGAAAATCAGGTATATTTTTGAGACAGAAATGTGAATATATAAATAATGGTGGTTTTTTGTGAATGATGCTGGAGAATTTTGCGTAAAGATATGGTAAATGGTTTGTTCTAGATACAGAATGATGCAAAAGTATTTAAATTTGATTAGGCAAGTTGTTCCTATAATGCATTTAAAAATTGAAGTAACTGTTTTTTTGCTGCCGAACTTTTAGATGTGTGTGTCTGTGTTTGTGTGTGTGTGTGTGTGTGTGTGTGTGTGTGTGTGTGTGGGGGGGGGGGGGGGGGGTAAGAGTGTTCTTGCAAACAAAATTCCTGAATAAATGGAAAATTTTATTTTTTGTGTGAAAGACATAGTGCGTGAATGTTGATTGGAACAAGCTTAGAGAGCTCATTTTAATGTGAAGTCATAAGGCTGTGTTTTACGTACGAAATTCTGGAATAACTAAAAAATTGCTTTTTTGACTCAAAACGCATGGTGTGCGACCTCTCATTGGAATGAGCTCAAAAAGCTCATTCCAATGGGGTATTTACAAGCGATAAGTACATGTATGTTTAAGAGACAAAAATTAAAATTTGAATAGCGATTTTAGCGAAGAATGCTGACAAGTTTTGGCAGTTATGCTGGTAAAAAGGTAAGATATGCAACGTGGTTGTTTTTTAGAGGCGACATTTAATTAAGGGGAATTAACCCTTGATTACTGAGGTAACTTCTAAATTAAGGGGAATTAACCCTTGATTACTGAGGGTAACTTCTAAAAGTACTGAAATTTCATGAAGCAATGTGAATAACAGACAACAGTTGCCTAAAAATTTCATGAATAACTAAAATTTTTATTCTTTTGTCTCGAAAACATGGCATATGACCTTTGTTGGAATGGCTGAATGTGTGTGTTCCAATGAGGGGTCATAAAATTTGAACGGAGATTTGTGTGAATAATGCATTAGTACTGCTAGATTTGGGGTAAACGGTTCACCCTGGATACCACCCCTTCTATAGTAGATCTTTTCTGCAAATTTTGTCTAAGATTCTATCAACTTTACAAATAAATACGTTCATGAATCACAATCAGATCCACCCACAATGTTGCATACCAAATATCAAAAGATTCTGCCTGCTGGATCTGGAGAAGAAGATTTTTTAAGAAATATGCCTGAAATGCACTAAGTTAAAATTTGGGCTCCTATACGGAGCCCAAATATAAACCCAGGGGGCCGATTTGAACAAACTTGAATCAGATCCACCCCACAATGTTGCTTACCAAATATGAAAAGATTCTGAAGCTGGATCTGGAGAAGAAGATTTTTTAAGAAATTTGCCTGAAATGCACTAAGTTCGAATTCGAGCTTCTATAGTGAGCCCAAATATGAAACTAGGAAGCGATTTGAACAAACTTGAATCAGATCCACCCCACAATGTTGCATACCAAATATCAAAAGATACTGCCTGCTGGATCGGGAGAAGAAGATTTTTTAATAAATTTGCCCGAAATGCACTAAGTGCGAATTCAGGCTTCTATATTAAGCCCCAAATATGAATCCAGGGGGGCCGATTTGAACAAACTTGAAATCAGATCCACCCCGCAATGTTGCATACCAAATATCAAAAGATTCTGCCTGCTGGATCTGGAGAAGAAGATTTTTGAAGAAATTTGCCGAAATGCACTAAGTTTGAATTCGAGCTTCTATAGTGAGCCCAAATATGAATCCAGGGGGCCGATTTGAACAAACTTGAATCAGATCCACCCCGCAATGTTGCATACCAAATATCAAAAGATTCTGCCTGCTGGATCTGGAGAAGATGATTTTTTAAGAAATTTGCCTGAAATGCACTAAGTTCGAATTCGAGCTTCTATAGTAAGCCCAAATATGAATCTAAGGAGCCGATTTGAACAAATTTGCATCAGATCCATCCCACAATGTTGCATACCAAATATCAAAAGATTCTGCCTGCTGGATCTGGAGAAGAAAATTTTTTAAGAAATTTGCCTGAAATGCACTAAGTTCGAATTCGAGCTTCTATAGTGAGCCCAAATATGAATCTAGGAAGCCGATTTGAACAAACTTGAATCAGATCCACCCCACAATGTTGCATACCAAATATCAAAAGATTCTGCCTGCTGGATCTGGACAAGAAGATTTTTTAAGAAATTTGCCTAAATGCTCTAAGTTCAAAATCGGGCTTCTATACTGAGCCCAAATATGAATCCAGGGGGCCGATTTGAACAAACTTGAATCAGATCCACCCCACAATGTTGCTTACCAAATATGAAAAGATTCTGCCTGCTGGATCTGGAGAAGATGATTTTTTAAGAAATTTGCCTGAAATGCACTAAGTTCAAATTTGGGCTCCTATACTGAGCCCAAATATAAACCCAGGGGGCCGATTTGAACAAACTTGAATCAGATCCACCCCGCAATGTTGCTTACCAAATATGAAAAGATTCTGCCTGCTGGATCTGGAGAAGAAGATTTTTTAAGAAATTTGCATGAAATGCACTAAGTTCAAATTCGAGCTTCTATAGTGAGCCCAAATATGAATCTAGGAAGCCGATTTGACAAACTTGAATCAGATCCACCCCACAATGTTGCATACCAAATATCAAAAGATTCTGCCTGCTGGATCTGGGACAAGAAGATTTTTTAAGAAATTTGCCTAAATACACTAAGTTCAAAATCGGGCTTCTATACTGAGCCCAAATATGAACCCAGGGGGCCGATTTGAACAACTTGAATCAGATCCACCCTACAATGTTGCATACCAAATATCAAAAGATTCTGCCTGCTGGATCTGGAGAAGAAGATTTTTTAAGAAATTTGCCTGAAATGCACTAAGTTCGAAATTGGGCTCCTATACTGAGCCCAAATATTAACCCAGGGATCCGATTTGAACAAACTTGAATCAGATCCACCCCACAATGTTGCTTACCAAATATGAAAAGATTCTGCCTGCTGGATCTGGAGAAGAAGATTTTTTAAGAAATTTGCCTGAAATGCACTAAGTTCGAATTCGGGCTTCTATAGTAAGCCCAAATATGAATCCAGGGGGGCCGATTTGAACAAACTTGAATCAGATCTACCCCGCAACGTTGCATACCAAATATCAAAAGATTCTGCCTGCTGGATCTGGAGAAGAAGATTTTTGAAGAAATGTGCCTGAAATGCACTAAGTTTGAATTCAAGCTCCTATAGTGAGCCCAAATATGATCTAGGGAGCCGATTTGAAACAAACTTGAATCAGATCCACCCTACAATGTTGCATGCCAAATATCAAAAGATTCTGCCTGCTGGATCTGGAGAAGAAGATTTTCAAAGAAATTTGCCTGAAATGCAGTAAGTTCAAATTTGGGCTCCTATACTGAGCCCAAATATAAACCCAGAGGGCCGATTTGAACAAACTTGAATCAGATCCACCCCACAATGTTGCATACCAAATATCAAAAGATTCTGCCTGCTGGATCTGGAGAAGAAGATTTTTTAAGAAATTTGCCTGAAATGCACTAAGTTCGAAATCGGGCTCCTATACTGAGCCCAAATATGAACCCAGGGGGCCGATTTGAACAAACTTGAATCAGATCCACCCTACAATGTTGCATACCAAATATCAAAAGATTCTGCCTGCTGGATCTGGAGAAGAAGATTTTTTAATGTTTTTCCCACTGCCTACAGTGTTAAAAAGAGCTGACTCAGCACTTTTTCAAAGTCCCGAAACTGTACCCTATGATAAAACCGATGGCAATTTTTTTTTTACCAATCCTTTCTGTTGGTCCTAAGGAAGCTGCACACCAAATAAAAATTCTCAGTGCCGTGCAGTTTTGGAGATATGGGCGTTTTAAATTTTTTCTATTTTTAGCTCCTGCGGTTCCCACGGGGCTGCGGGAAAATTTTTTTTGCATAAATCAAGTACTCATGACCCAATAAGCCCTCACATAAAATTTGGTTCAAATCAGCCTCTCGGTTTGGAAAATAGAAATTTTGGGCGGGGCAAAAAATTTTGCCCCTCCCATAACGACGCCAAGTATAGCCCCACAAACTTCTCTTGAACAAATCTGAGTCTACACCTCAA
This sequence comes from Pictodentalium vernedei, assembly GCA_031216915.1. Taxonomy (NCBI): domain Eukaryota; kingdom Metazoa; phylum Mollusca; class Scaphopoda; order Dentaliida; family Dentaliidae; genus Pictodentalium; species Pictodentalium vernedei. Next base: position 274,061,497 of record CM062293.1, read on the forward strand.
AAGGAAGCTGCACACCAAATATCAAGTCTCTGCTACTGCTGGTTCATGAGAAGAAGATTTACAAAGATTTTGGTGCCCCTTGGGGGCGTGGCACCACCAGGAGGAGGGGCCAACTTCATTTGAACAAATCTGAATTGGCATTAGGTAATAAACATTTAGCCAACATTTGAATAAAATTGGGCTAGTGGTTTAGGAGGAGAAGTCGATAATGTAAAGTTAACGCCGGACGGACGACGACGGACGCCGGACGCCGGACGCCGGACAGAAAGTGATTAGTAAGCTCCCCTTGAGCTTCGCTCAGGTGAGCTAAAAAAAGAATAGTATGACATGCGCATTAGTGATAAAGAACAGAATTTTGAATAACACATTTAATTGCATTGGTGCATATTACTTATTGGAATTTATGGTCACTTTCAGCTTCTACGGATACATCATGAAACAACATGCCATTTACAGTGCAGTCTTTTTGGAATGTTGAACAAATGCAATCATTTGGTTCAGCCGGTGATCAGAAAGTTCAAGGAAGCTATATAGTTTCCACAAAAACAACCATGTGTACTGAGAGTGAAAATGAAATCTGAAACTAAAAGGATAGCTACTCAAGTTACTGGCACTACAGCTGAGAATTGTAAGGTAAATCTGTCATCACCATTATGTTTATAAACAAAATGTAATATTAAAATCTCGCTCTTGTATCCGAGGCTATATCTTGGCCTGTCAAGATATGGCCTAAGAAACATGAGCTAGACTCTTGATACCTTTTATACATGAACATACTGGTGATAACACACATTTATCAATGCAGTGAAGCCCACTAAACAGGATATCTCACTGAATAACACTGTTAATTGAATATAATTTTCCAACACAAAACCATTTACTGTACCTCCAGTACAAATTTGACCTGTTATTAAATATAGGTTATAGGGTAAACTGTCAATTGAATTAAAAATCTTGTAACCTATCGAGAAATTACAGTGACTCTCCCCAGTTTTCCTAGGTTATAGACCTATTTGGCCTCAGTACATCCAATACAGGCATGGAGCTCTGACAAACAAGATATAAAAAATAGAATAGATGCTAAGTTTATCTCTAGAATACTGGAAAGTGACACAGTTCCTGTTAATTGAATACCCCTGTTAACCCTTTACCTAACATGAAAAGCAGACAACACTTACAAAAAAAATTCTTGAATAACAATTTTTTTTCATTTTTTGTCTCAAAAACATAGGTTATGACCCCTCATTGGAACGAGCTCGATCCAACGAGGGGTCATAACCCATGTTTTTGAGACAAAAAATGAAAAGAATAATGAAAATTAATTGGCGATTTTTAGAACAGCGCTGGCCCTTTTTTGGCCGTTGGGTAAAGGGTTAATGGAATAATTTTCATTATTACCACTTTAGCAGGCATTCTCTAGTACATTAACAAAGTATAATAGGGCATTACAAGAGCGTAACGCTCTGCTTCAAAAAGTCACGTGACGTGTCGGGCCGTTAATGGATTAAACATCTCAGTAACAGCTCGACACGTCACGTGACTTTTGTTCCTCGCTGTCGTACACTCGGAAATGGAAACGGCTTCCGGAATTGGTTTCAACTAGTAAACAATGTGATTTTTTTTAAATGTCCAGCAAAGCTAGCCATAAGAACAATCAGCTGTATATAGTAAGTAAGTCTGTATACATTTTAAGCCTTTATCTCCGACTTAAAAGCAGTAAATATCGGGTCTATTTTTAAGTTTTTCAAACATCGTTGCAATTGAAAGCGTGGGTCTGTGCTGATTACATGATAATCATGTGACACCAGTTTGTTCTACAACAGACGATACTATCATCTGTCAAAATTGAAAACATTAAACATGCCATGTAGGTACGGGGCCAAAACGTTTTCAGGAATACCAGTGGTAATAATAGTAATAACATGACTTTGTCAAGCCTTGTGGTTTTATTAACGGATCAACAGGTGTGAATAACAGCCCTTCAGCTTATTAACGGCCCTCGACTTCGTTTCGGGCCTTTTATAAGCTGTTGGGATGTTATTTACACCTGTTGGGCCGTTAATAAACCACAATGCCCTCCAAAGTCATGTTATTGTTATATTGGCAAAGTGGCTATTCAATTAACAGGGTTCCACTGTACCTTTTATTGCTTTG